>JAJIZL010034095.1:0-19750 GCA_023969395.1 Amblyomma maculatum
GACGGAACGGGAGGAAAGTCCATCTACGGGGACGAGTTTGACGACGAGAACTTCAAGCTAAAACACACCGGACCGGGGGTGCTGTCCATGGCGAACGCCGGCCCCAACACCAACGGCTCTCAGTTCTTCCTCACTACGGCCAAGACGACCTGGTTAGACGGAAAGCACGTCGTATTCGGCAACGTCGTCGAAGGAATGGACGTGGTCAAGAAGGTCGAGTCGTTCGGCTCTAAGTCGGGAAAACCTTCCAAGAAAATCACGATCACCAACTGTGGCCAGTTGTGAGTCTCCGGCACAAACTACGTCCATAACGGCCCTTTATACCATCTCTGTGCACTGTTCTGTCCTCCTCTATTAACACTGTAGTTTCCCTTTAGCCTTTTTTTTTTCATAGTTTTTGTTATGCTTTGTTCCTGGGTTTTGTGTTTATCTGTTCCTAGTTCTCATTTGTCTCTTCGTTCAAGCAAAATATGTGCCTGAAAATTAGCCTTCTTTCTCACGAGTACTGCAATAAATGCGACAGCATTTGTGTACAATGATGAGTGAGTGGTTCGTGCTATCATACGATAGACCGATTCGTAACTTTGCCATTTGGCAGCAGTTTCCGAACCCCAGGTGGTCTAAATTTCCGGAGCCCTCCACTACGGCGTTTCTCATAACCTGAGTCGTTTTGGGACGTTAAACCCCAGAACGGAACCTAACCTTTCTAGGATTAGTTAACTTTGTCCACGCTATCGTCAAGTCGCTTTGTGATACAGGAAAATGGAGGACGGCGTCCGTGTGCTGTGCTATGTCAGCGCACGTTAAAGATCCCCAGGTGGTCGAAATTACTCCGTAGTCCTCCACTACGGCTCATCTTTATCTCTTTCCACTTTCGCTCCCACCTTCCTCCCTTCCCTTACGGCACGGTTCAGGTGTCCACGGAAAGAAGTCTGACAGATACTGCTCCTTCTTCTTCCTGTGAACCAATTATTAAGCTGCGCAGGAGGAGGGTTCTGAGAAAGGGCGACGGAGCGCAGCCGGAGAGTTGAGCAAAATGTCATCGGCAGCACCAGGGGGCGTTGAGGGAGAAGACAATGGCGCTGGGGAGGATGATGAAAACGTCGGCTGCGGCGCCCGAAGAACGTGCTCTAAACGATCGCAGCACGCTCGCCTGCCGCGTGCATGTTGCCGCCAGAGCTTGGAGCTTCATTGCACCACGGCGGAAGAGTACATATACCTTGGAGGCTACAGCAGGTCGAAATGTAGCTCGTCGTAACCCACGACGGGAAGTGAATATGGGAGATGTGTGCTGTGGTGTAATAAGTGTGTATTCGCCTTCACATTACAAAGTTCGAAGCATTCCCCATAATGTTTTTGGCGTGATAGCGTTACAATGGGACTTAAAAGGTGAAGATTTCGCTAGCCTTTGAACCTTCGGATTAGCGCTTTCGCACGAAAAACGAGTTCGTCAAATCCCCGCCGCGATGGTACAGCGGTAAAAATGTACCACCACCGTATCGGGATACCCCGGTTCAATTGATTATTTTTATTGTTTGATTGAAAACTTTATTACCGCCGATATAGGAGGTTCCCCTACTCTCTCACTGGTACGGAGTCTCGAATAGGGGCCTGGGATTCCGCAAATAGGAAAGAATACACTCATTCTTCACGGCCTCAGCCACCAGGTGGATGGCTTCTTTTTGGACCTCGAGGTTTCGCTTCGTAGTACTGACTCCCAAGCTTCCGCTTCTTGAACGTCGGCCGTTTCCCCAGGCGAAAAGGGGCATTGCTAGATTATGTGCTCGAGTGTACCTCTCCGTCCGCAGTGTTTAATTTTCGTGTTGTCTGTCCTCTATCTTTAAGTGGTGCAGCCAGACTGGGTTGAGGTAATTTCTGGCCTGTAGTCTGCGAGGACTTTCGGCCTCTTCGTTTTTAGCTCTTTACGTGGAGTGAAGAATGTTTCCTATTGAGTTTGTAGCATTATTCGCAGATCTCGTGGTAGGTGTTTAACATCTCCCCGGGTACTGGGTTGTTGACCTACTAGACGTTCGTCCGGTAGTGGATAACTCGGGCGAGCGCGTGAGCGGCTTCGCTTCGAGACATCGATTCGTGGCCTGGGGTCTGTTTTATTGCGATCCTTCGTCAGATCCCCCTGGATTCGAGAATTTTCTTTGACGCGGCGTAGACTCTTTTGGTCAAGTTCCAGATGGCTGTGTTGCTGTCGCTTATTATCACCTTAGATTTTGTGCCGACGCAGGCTAGCGCAACTGCTACCTTTTCGGGGATGACCGCATTTCTTGCTTTTATCGATGCCGTGATTAGAGGGGCTCCGGCATATCCACCCCTGCCGCGACTGCAGCTCCCGATTTCCTGGTGGCTGCGTCAGTGTACGCCACGGATTTCGGCTGAAGCTTGGTTATCTTCTTTTCGATGGCCTTGGCTCTGTCTTCTCTTCTCTCTGTGTTGTGAATGGGGCTGTTGTTTCTTGGCATGGGTGGAATGTAAAGGTTGATTGCAGTTTTGGCTCAGGTTGACCTTGATGTCCGTCCCTCTGTCTTGCTAGAGACCGACCCATTCTAGGATTTGTCTTCCCGTCTCGGATTGACTGTCTCTTCATTTGTGCTATTCTTGTGGCTTCCATTATTTTCGCTCGTGTGTTGTATCGTGTGTTGTATTTGTTGATTATACCATCCGATGCTGTCTCCAGCGGAGCTGTCTTTGTCGTAGTTGTAGTTGTTGTTGCGACTGTAGGAAAAAGGAAAATAAAATGCATGGGGCCTGCTACTGGCTCTGTAGCTGAGCCACCTCGGCTGCCTAGTGTGGACAGAAAAGAAAATAGGGAAGATAGAAAAATAAGATGGTAGAGAGAAAGACGAGCGTCGCAACAGCCGTCGTCCGCCACTGAAGCGGTGCCGGGTGCAATGACGGCCTACAACAGGCACAACCGCCGGTGGCAGGCGAGATCCTACCGCAAATGGCCCATCTATTGTTCCCAGCCTCGTAGGGCCAGGAGTAGCCAACCCTTTTGAGTTGATTGAATACGTCCTCTTCTTTGCCCTCAAATACGTATCTTATATTCCCCTAGCTTATGCTCGAGTTGATTTTTGACTGATCGGTGCATAACAGGTAACTGAAGATGTTCCACGTTTTGGGGAGACCCATCTGTTTCTCCATGTCGTCATAATTGTTAAGTGGAGGTTATGGTGGCCAAACTTTAATCTCCAACAGATACAAGATAGGCATCAACCTATCCGCCTACACGGCAGCCTAGAGCCCTCGGACTCGGTCGGCATGTTCGGCCAGTCGTATTACACCTAGCTTAGTGTCAGGGTGTGAGCGCAACAGTAGTCTCCAAAATTTCTTCTGTTTTATCTGCTGATTTTTATTTTCGATTTCTCGACACGTCCATATCATGTGTACTAGATCAGCCTTATCCTCACATAGTTTGCACCTACCTGAGAATTGTTCCGGGTACCACTGGCTTAGGGTAGCTGAATTCGGAAAAGTCCTCGTTTGTAAGCGCCTCCGAATGCTCTCTTGGATCTTATTTAGTGTTATGTCTGCGAGTGGGTACTCTACCCTATTTAGTCGATAGTGCTGAGTAATCTTTTTGTAGCTGACTAGCCGATCCCTGCTAAGAGTGTACTGATGATCAGAGCCTACCCGGAAGGTGAGACCGCGGGCTAGCTTATGAGCTCCCTCATTTCCTTGAAGCTGGAAGTGGGCTGGTGCCCATATTAGAGGGATTATTCTGTCATCCTTACATGGTTTCAGTATCCTCTTTGCCTTTGGAGAGACCTTTTTTTTAAGAAAACTCTATATTGTTGTTTTCGAATCACTTATAATTGTAGTAGCCATTGTCTCTGCTATCGCAAGGGCAATGGCCACCTTTTCAGTCGTATCGGCTAAGCTAATTCTGACTGAGCTGCTATTCTTAGGTTTTGTTTGTCATCTGTCACTACTGCTGCATAGCATGCCTTTCCTCACACTCGGTGGTGTCGACATAGTTATATGGCGCAGAAGCAACTGTGGCTATGATGCGCCAAACACGAGGTTATATCATTTGTTAAATTAAATGCTCAAAGTTATGATATTCATATTTGATTTAGAACATTGACTTTGTTAATAAATATACAAACAAGAGAAAAATCAACAAACGCTTGTTCGCCTAAAGCAATGCAGGATGAAATGGAATGTGTTCATTATAAAATACAGTAAAATATATTTTCCTAAGATCCTCAAGTCGTGGGCATGAGATTAAAATGTGATTGACAGAGCTCATCGCCGCACATTTGACACATGAGCTTGTCTTTTTTTTTGGTTAAGAAGATATGGGGGATGGGCGTGCGTCCCATGTGTAGACGATATAAAATAACTTCGATAAAACTTTCTTAGTGTCGGCATAATTTCCATTCCCCTAAAGTGGGTTTTACAGAATGCAGCTTGTTGTTTGCTTCTTTTGCCAAATACCTAGCTCTTAGTTTGCTGCGTACCAACTTTATTACAATCCCTGTAGATAAGCTCTCATGCTTTATATTCATGGATTTGGGTTGCCCAGCGCGTGTGTCTGCTCTCTAATTATTAATCCCAACATGACTGGGGGTGTCGACATAGACCACGTCCTGTCTTCCTTGATATACCTTTTGCAGCGTTTCCGCCATTTTCTTCCTTCTTTCCTGGTGATGCTCTGGATGCATGTTTCGTGGCAGCGGGTGGATGGATTTTCCTGACTTCCATCGCGGGGGTGGGGGACGGAGGGTGGCTGCTCCTGGCCATGATGGGGCTGGGACAGATAGGTCACCGCCGCTTGCGGAGGGGGGGGGGGGGCTTGCCTTTCACCGAATTTTTATCTGTTGTAGGCCGTCACTGAACCCGCAACCGCTTCGGTGGTGGACAACGGCTGTTGTTGTGGCCCGCGTCTTTCTCTCCCTCTTCATTTTCTTTGTTTTTTCTTCTGTCGGGACGATGCAGCAGAGGTGTCTCAGCTACAGAGCCAGTAGCAGGCCCGTGCATTTTCTTTTCCTTTTTCCTACAGCCACAACAACGTCCACCACGACATCCGTCTTCCGGTTCAGCTCGCATAATTTTAGGGCGTATGTTTCAATCTTTGTTAAGTTTGGATTCATAGGTTTCTAATTTACCTCTGTCCATTCAGCCTCTTTTCCATGCTTCTTTTGGCCTCCCACATGTGTAGGAGGCACGGATAGCGGGGTCGTCATCTTCTTCCACAATATTTGTATTGTTTTTGACGTGCGTGCGATCTGCACCAGGTTTGTAACCCTCCGCCGAGTGCGTATCGATGGAGGCGATACAGAGAGGCGTCCGTATGCTGTGCGATTTCAGTTCCCGTTAAAGATCACCATGTGGTGAAAATTACTCCGCAGCCTTCCACTACGGCTCCTTTTTCTCTGTTTACACTTTCACTTCCTCCTTCCTTCCCTTGCTCAGGTTGGTTGGTTGGTTGGTTCACAGGAAGGGAAAGGCGCAGTATCTGTCACACTTGCTCTGTGGACACCTGAACCGCGCCGTAAGGGAAGTAAGGAAGGTGGGAGTGAAAGTGGAAAGAGAGAAAGGAGAGCCGTAGTGGAGGGCTACGGAGTCATTTCGACCACTTGGGGATCTTTAATGTACGCTGACATCGCACAGCACATGGACGCCACTTCGTTTCGCCTCCATCGAAACGCAGGCGCCGAGGTCGGGTTCGAACCCGGGAACTCCGGCACAGTAGTCGGGCGTCTTACCACTGCGCCACCCCGGCAGGGCGTTCATGGAAACATGCGTGACATATATGGCGTCTTTCCTTTCAATTCGCAATTTAGAAGAAAAATATGATGGATGTAACAACTTTTATTGCCACAAAATGCAAGGAATTAGTTTTGGCTAGGGCAAAAAAGAAAAATATGAAAACGTGAACATGACTTGATTAGGTTGAGGTGTGCATAATTTCATGGTAAAGCAAAAGGGACTTTTTCCCCAAAGCCTAGCTTAAAGAAATATGAAAAGTCTATACGCATTGAAAAGGCAGTGCTGCATGAGCTATCGCTGCAGCACTCACAGCTTGCACTCTATCAATCTGCTTCGCCTCACAAGATGCTTGCAGAACTGCGAAAGGTAGAGCTCTCGTCCAGTCAGGATGGCGTGCACTGCATGACTGTGTTCCTACGTGCCTGCCGCCTCGCTAATTGGTGATAGGTGGCTCCACCTAGGTGAAAGAAGGCGCACTAGTAGTTAGCTTTTTTATCTCTAGTTCTCAAGTCATCCTTATGAATAAGTATTTATGAATGAATGAATGATCACTGAATAAGTTGGGTTGAAAGCAAGCCTGGACAGCGAAATGCCACCATGTTATAGATCCCATTTGCATTGCGGGAGAGCACACAACAGCCCCATCGCGTTGGCACAATGGTTAACCCTTTATTGATGAGGCTATAAAATAAATAAAAAATCATTTATTTTTATATATCGGCACTTATTACAGCATGACAAATCATATTTTACAAACACAAAAAATTAGTACATATATCAGCTGAAATATATCTTTGTTGCCGGTGGGAAAGAGTAGGCATGAGTCCTTATAACGTTTGTGTAATTCTGGCTGTTGCTACAAAACAAATGGTTACATGCCTAGGCCAAAGTACCATTCTCTGGTTTTCCTTCGCTTGACGAGTCCAGGTCCGAGTCATCGCTAAATTCAGGGGGTGCCTTTGCAGCTATTTACCCATGAAATATGTTGGGGTCCATTCTTTGTGCCTGTAGGTAGGTCCATGCCTCCTGCACAAGGCCATGCAGAACATATTTACCGGCGTATGCAGCGTGGCACACTATTGAAGAAAGACAGCGCACCGTAAAACAGCATAATGAAAAATGCATGGTGCCGGGTGTTGCCTGTGGGCAACAAGAACGAGACGCGCCCCTACGAGCACACGTTAGCTAATATTTAGGTGCGTCGTTAGAAAGAAGCCAGTAGCAAAGAACCTTTCCGCTTTGCTTACCTGCGATCCGGCGCTCACTGGAAAATTACTTCGATCATACGGCGCTGCCGCAACAGATGGCGCGAGCTGTCGTCTGATTCAAAGCCTTATACATCCATACATCATCTTCAAACCATTGAAACCTAAACGCTGTCAGAGTTCCCGGGTTCGAACCCGACCACGGCGGCTGCGTTTCGATGGAGGCGATACGAAGTGGCGTCCGTGTGCGTTGCGATGTCAGCGCCCGTTAAAAATCCCCAGGTGGTCGAAATTACTCCGTAGCCCTCCACCACGGCTCCCCTTTCTCTCTTTCCACTTTCACTCCCACCTTCATTCATTTCCTCACGGTGCGGTTCAGGTGTCCACAGAGCAAGTGTGACAGATACTGCGCCTTTCCCTTCCTGTGAACTAATTATTATATTAAACCCTGTCATGTTTAACTCTTAAAGGCGAAGCTTAAGCGTCGTCTATTGTTTTTTATTATTCGAAGGAGAACGAGTTTTCCTCTATACCGCATGTTGTAGGGCAAGGACCGTCGAGAACTAGCCTTCGGAAAAAGCTCTATAACGTTTGTTTTGCTAATTGATTGTTTTGTTTTTATAATTTAACATCCTCATTTTATAATCGAACGCTCGCTCCAGTGGCGGCAAGAACCTTCTGTAGCGGCACTCTTAACAAGCATGCCCTGAAGCTTAGAATATGCAGTTACTGAGTTCACATTTCCGAGATGGCTTTAAATACTTGGTACCTTAAAGGGATAAACTTTTTTTTCCACCCGCATAGTCTTTAACACCATCGCAGTTGCATGAACACGTTCTTAATCAAGTGTGCATCAGTGCACTTTTGTGCGTCCTGCTGGTGTACTCACCGGGTAGCGGTATATCTTCCGAACGTTGCTGCGCTCTCCGCTTGCGTGGCTGATTGCTCAATACATGTAGCTTTGATTAGAACTTGTCGAATTAAACCGATAAATATAACACTCCACCAGTTCTTGACTGTCATGAAGGAAGCTTTGTGGTCAGGTTATCGGTAGGTTGCGAGAGGAAGTGCGTGGGCCCATAGGAACGTTGCGCGGCGAAGAGACTAATGCCACAAGCTGCAGACGGCAAGAAAAAACCCTCGCAAATAACGCTGTAGCCAACGGTATCAAGCATCTCATTGAATTTCTTACAGTATATGTTTTAAAGGAAAATGAGGGCGGGCTAGATCCGGGCCAGGCTTTCCTCGAAAGCCAAGGGACGATCGGCTAGAGATCCGGACTATCAAACTAGCTTTATATACGCAAACTACATCAAAATGTGATGCTTTTCTCTCTGAGTGTGTGAATTCTCAATTACTGGACATGTTACCCTACAGTTCGGTGTGGGCGCTCGCATTATACATGAATTATTAACTTAGCAGTGTGTACCATGTGTGGTCACGTCTTCCACTTGAGCTCTGAAGCATGCCTTTCATAATTGGTTCACAGGAATGGAAAGGCGGATTATCTGTCACACTTGCTTCTGTGGACACCTGAATCAT
Source organism: Amblyomma maculatum (assembly GCA_023969395.1). Taxonomy (NCBI): domain Eukaryota; kingdom Metazoa; phylum Arthropoda; class Arachnida; order Ixodida; family Ixodidae; genus Amblyomma; species Amblyomma maculatum. Next base: position 8,475 of record JAJIZL010034095.1, read on the forward strand.
GCCTTGAGGGAAGGAAGGAAGGTGGGAGTGAAAGTGAAGCTGGTTACAATGGAAAGGCGCAGTATCTGTCACACTTGCTTCTGTGGACACCTGAATAATGTAGTAATGGAAGAAAAGAAGATGGGAGTGAAAGTGGAGCTGGCTACATTGGAAAGGCGCAGTATCTGCACATTTTTTTCTGTGGACACCTGAATCTCGCCGTAAGGGAAGGAAGGAAGGTGGAAGTGAAAGTGGAGCTGGTTACGAGGGACAACGCCGATGCGACGAAACCCAGGAACAGGCGCCAAAGAGATACGCTCTAAAAATTGTGGGTCTAAGTATGGCCAGCGTCTCTCAATCTGGTGTGGCCTGAACCTAGTGATAGAGTGAACGCTGTTAGCGTTGCAACAATAGACCCTTTTAACCCCATCTTTTACATTCATGGTTTGCACATATGCTTTCTTTAACTTTCTATCTCCTGCATCCCATTCCGAACCTTTTCTCAACTTGTGGTCGTTGTACTGTCCTCCACTATATATACATGAGGAGTGCCCCATTTAAATCTGTCAGACCTGCTCTGCCATCTTCTTGCCGACCCACAGGTGGGTACGTCTTTTTCGAGACGTCGTACCAGGAGCGGCCCGGTCCCAGCATCGTGAGTGCGGGCGACGCGACGGCCGGTGCAGCGCCGGGGCCAGCGGATGCCGGCGCCGCCGCCGCCGCTGCGGGGAGTGCGGACACGCCGGCGCCCACGTCGGCCACGGCAATGACCACCCGGATGCCGCATATACGCCATTATCAGTACGAGTCCGTGGTGCTCGCCACCAGGAACATTACACCCACGGGTGAGCGCAATGGACACTTGTTTTTTTTTTTGTTTTGTTTTTTAACGCGACCGGGCAGAGGTCTCTCACGTAGGAACGTCGAGATCTTGTCTCTTCGCTGCCACGAGGGCCTGCTGGACGGCCCAAAGTTGGTCGTTAAGGCTGGAGTTGCGCATAGCGGCGGACCGCCTCGACGAGAGGGCTTCGGGATTAACGCTTGTCATTTGAGCCTTGCACTCCCGGATAGATAGATAGATGGATTTATCGAAAGGAAAAGCAGAGAGGTTGGCCGGAATAATTCAAATCTGGCCTGCTACTCTGCACTGGGGAAGGGAAAGGAGAGAAGAAAGAAAATCATGATGGGTGACGATGTGGGAGAAGGCATATGAAATATATATACAGGTACAATAGCTTGCCTCACAAGCGCGAATCAAGTCCGCTGGCGCACAAAAAACGGCAAAGAGCACGCACTGCCTGGACACCCTTCCCCTTGTCCTGCCAAGCGCCCAGCAGCAGTTCCTCCGACAAAGGCTTGCACTCCGAGAGTATATTCATAAGTGTTGCTGTGTTTGTCTAGGAGACCTTGCATGTGTTGGCGTCGTATTCTCGGGATAAACCTCCTGTACTGCAGCGGGTTCAGGTATGTGTAATTGCCTCCAGACGACTGCGTGAGCTCTGCATAGTTTGCTGCTAGGCGGAGGGAAGGTCCGACGGGCCAAGTAGAAGGCTTTGGTAAGTAATTAAAGCTCGTCAGCCTCTCTCTCCCCCTTTCTTCGCTGTGACTCTCTCCGGCACGGTATGCGAGACCTCGTGCGAAGGAGTTTCGTTGCGGCTGGTGAAATGCGGAGAGATGTTCCCCATGTGTGCGGGGAACCAAACTAGCTCGACCTTGTTATCCGGTGAGAGTTTCAAGTCCTTGATTATTCGGCAGGCTTCCACAGATATTCTTCCCTTGGCGTAATTTCCTCCTCCTGTGATAGTGATTGCGGTTATTGTCGCTGTTGGCGCCGCAGTTGTTTCTGCGATGCTCAGTTGAGAAGTGGAACGTGACTAGAGTCAGTCACGTCAGTCGTGACGTCATAATTTCAAAAAGGAAGAAAGAGCGTGTAATAGTCTAATAAAAAAAATTCGAGGACATTTTGGCGACTAAACAAATGAAAGGCGAAAGCCTGAGTGCTGCATTCTGCTACGCGACTGTTGCATATGTAGCGATGAATGCTGCTACGAGTAAAGCGAGGACTACTCTCATATTCTGCGGGTGCATTTATTCAGTGAATTCTGCTTGGCAGCGAAGTAATATATAATTACGCAACGGGAACAGATTAGTAATTATTAAATTAGTTATTAATTAGAAAAGTAATTCAATAATTATTAGGAATTAGTTTAGTACTTGATTATTTAATTAGCCATTAATTAGTGATAATTGTTCAGTAATTAGTAATTAATAATGACTAATTGGTTAAATAACTAGTCATTATTAGTAATTGATCATTCATTGACATATGCCCATATAAGGCACGCTTTCGCGCATACTGTGGTGGTGCTCTGCAATTGGTTGAGACCTCCACGACGTCATCCCGTCTCGACCAACCAGAGCTGCCGCAAAAGCGTGACACTTTTGCTGACGACAACGATGAGGCAATAAGGGCTTTCGCTTTAATATTTTACAGACAGATCATCTGATTGACCTCACCCCGGTAATTCATACGCAGGGCATCCTCAGATGAACCGACCACAACTCAATTCTTGGGAATTCTCTGACTTCTCACAAGCAGTTTTCAGCATTGCGTAAACTATGACGACCTTAGCCAATCATAGAGGCGTGCGTTGCTATAAATGTGTCCCTCCATGTCCGTCATCTTGGCACTGGTGCCTCTATCCCTATAAAGGCAAAAGGGAAAGGCAGCTGCTGCAAGAAGGAGTACCTCAACCGACTGGGCGGAAGCAGTGTTTGCGAATTACAGAGCAGCACTTCGCAGCAGACCTCTGCAGTGTTGTTTTCGTGCCGACATTTTTTTTAATAACTCCGACTTTCTTTGCTAATTTAACCACTTCCATTGAACTTTTTCAAGAAGCAGAACTGTCCAATTACTGCAAAATTGCGTAAAAAATGGTTCAACACTGCAAAGTACATGAGACAATATTTGCATTTCTTCTTTAGCCTTCATAGGATGAGGGAGCAGTAGGTCCTAACGTGGGGCAAACCACTAGTGATGGACAGCATAGTATCGAGCACCAGCTGTTCCGACTCCCTCCATATTTCCCCACATTAGACCTAGTTTTTTTTAAATCACTCCTTGCCCCGCACCAGTTAACGCTTAAAATTCGCGTACTAACCATCTGGCGAATTTCTTAGTTAGTTTGTTTTTGTATCGAAAGCTACATTGGCCACGAACAAAGATTTTCGCGTGGCGGGAGGCACTGAGCCGTTGCCTAGCAACCGGCGCAGCTGGCGGACGCCGCGCGCTCGCCGCTCTATCTGGCAATCAAGAAGCAACCAGAAAAAGATGTCTCGTCTTGAATGCAACTACAACATAGCTAAACATGCTAAGTAGCGCATTTTAATTTTCCTTCTCTAGCGTGAGGATGATAGTAGTGATGATGATAGGCTAGTCAGCGGCCCATTCCGGGCTAATGTGTACTGAGTATTCGACATGATTGGATTGGACCAGGTTAGATTGGACTAAATTGGATTGGACTCTATTAGACCGATTTGGATTGGACAGGTTTGGATGGAATTGAACAGGATTGCTTGTATTGTATTTCGTATTGTGCTTGACTGAACTGGATTAGATTAGACTGGATTGTATTGGAATAGATTGGATTGAAGAGGAGTAGAAAGGCCAGCGCCAAGCACACACGCTTTCGCTACGTGTATACTGGCCTAGCTGAGCTAAGCCACGGCCAGTTTTCCTTGCCTCTTTAAACTTGTACTGAAATAATATTAAATTATTATTAAATTAAATTAATACGCTTAGACTTTAATTATAACTTGTGAAAAAGGTTTGTAGTTAACTGAAACAGCAAGGGGGATGAATGCTGTCTACATGCATTCGCTTTCTTGTCGATATAGTCCTGCGCATGAGCTCGTCTAGGCGGTCGTGGCGGCAAGGAAGAAAATAAATTATTCCATTTTCCGCACAATCACTGGCGAAGCATTTTGGTAGCTCGGTGTTCAAAACTAGGAGGTTTCGCTAACCCGCGTCACACATATTGTCACCAACACACGTAGCAAACAGAACAACCGAGCTGCCCTTTTTTAATCAAGCGAAGCTCGAGACAGACGAGGACGACGCTCAGCCACGCGCCAAGACGTTCGGCCACTTGGTGGCGCTAGAAGATGGGCAGCGGTGTGGCATTGCCCCCCTTCCAGGAGGCATCGACCCGATGCCGCAAACGTAAGGGAACAATAGAAAAGCGGGGCAAGTTATACGGGAGTCTCTGGCTCTGATTTGGACCCTAAAATTGTTTAACGACTGTAATAAGGCTTCATTCTGGCGACGTGAACTATTTCAGACTTCGGATGCCGAGAGGAGCGGACAGTGCCTTGTGGTAACACCTCGTAGTTCACCGCGCTGAGGCGACGGAGCACCTCATAGGGTCCAAAGTAACGGCGCAGAAGCTTTTCAGAGCGCCCTCGCAACCGTATTGGGCTCCAAATCCAGACTTGATCGCCGGGTGTGTAAGTCACCTCTCGGTGTCGCAGGTTGTATCGCTGGGCGTCGTGTACTTGTTGGTGCCGAATTCGCTGTCGGGCAAGTTGGCGTGCGGCTTCTGCGTCACGAATAAATTGGTCAGCCCCCACGACAGTGGAGGGAACAGAATCCGGAAGAAGCATGGCATCCAGCATAGTGAAAGGTTCGCGTCCATGGACCAAATGAAATGGAGTGAAGCGTGTGGTTTCCTGAAGCGCAGTGTTGTATGCGAACGTGATGTATGGCAGAATTCGGTCCCAGTTTCCATGATCCTCGTCTACATACATAGAAATCATGTCGGCAATTGTCTTGTTAAGCCGCTCAGTTAGTCCATTAGTTTGAGGATGATAGGCAGTTGTTTTTCGGTGGGTGGTGCCACTGAGTCGAAGGACCTCGCTCGTGAGTGCCGACGTAAACGAGGTTCCCCTGTCAGTTAAGACGATTGTTGGGGCGCCGTGACGGAGTACAATGTTATGAATGAAGAAATGCGCAACTTCCTCTGCGGTACCACGGGGAATGGCCTTGGTCTCACAGTAGCGGCTGAGATAGTCAGTGGCAACCGCTATATACCTGTTACCCATTGAGGACTTTGGGAATGGGCCCAGTAAGTCCATGCCTACCTGTTGAAATGGGAATTTTGGGGGATCGATAGGCTGCAGGAGGCCAGCTGGTTTAATGGGCGGTGTCTTCCGCCGCTGGCACTCACGGCAGGTACGGACGTAGCGGTGCACAATGGCAGCTAGCTTGGGCCAGTAGTACTTTCGGCGTATCCGTGCCAATGTGCGAGAAAAACCGAGATGGCCGGAAGAAAGGTCGTCGTGGCACGCACGAAGAACTTCGTCATGAAGCGTGGTGGGTACTACTAGCAGATAAACAGTTTCTGTTGGACCGTAGTTCTTCTTGTAGAGCACACCATCGCGCAAGCAAAATGACGACAGTCCGCGCCTGAAGAGCTGAGGAGGAGGTGACCCGGTTCCTTCGAGGTATTCGATGAGGGGCAAAAGTTCAGAATCGGCCCGCTGCTTTCGGGCTAACGTGGACGACGTGATAACACCGAGGAAAGCGGTATCGTCGTCGCAGCCGTCCGTGTGGCAGGGAGTAGGGGCGCGGGACAGACAGTCAGCATCACTGTGTTTCTTGCCGGACTTGTGCACGATAGTAATGTCAAATTCTTGCAACCGAAGGCTCCATCGAGCAAGCCGACCCGATGGATCTTTCAAGTTTGCCAGCCAACACAGTGAGTGATGGTCGCTCACGATACGAAACGGACGACCGTACAAGTACGGACGAAATTTCATGACTGCCCACACGACAGCGAGGCACTCCTTTTCCGTAGTTGAATAGTTAACTTCAGAACGGGACAAAGTGCGACTGGCGTAAGCAATGACGCGTTCTGCACCGTCCTGCCACTGAACAAGGACCGCACCGAGGCCAATGTTACTGGCATCCGTGTGCAGTTCCGTGTCAGCCTCTTCGTCGAAGTGGCCAAGTATAGGTGTACATTGGAGACGGGACTTGAGTTCCGCGAAGGCTTGTTCCTGGTCGGGGCCCCAAACGAACGGTTCAGCGTCTTTTGTCAGGCGGGTCAGAGGCTCAGCGATCTTGGAGAAATTGTGAACAAAGCGACGATAGTACGCGCAGAGGCCGAGAAATCGACGCAAGCTTCGTTTATCTTCTGGTTTGGGGAATGAAGCGACAGCGGCCGTTTTTTCTGGGTCTGGGCTAACACCTCGAGCGCTGACAATGTGGCCGAGAAATTTCAGCTCATTAAAAGCGAAGTGGCATTTTTCGGGCTTCAGAGAGAGACCAGCAGATCGGATGGCCTCGAAAACAGCGCGCAAACGTTTCAGGTGCTCTTCGAACGTGTCCGAGAAAATTACAACGTCGTCGAGATATACGAGGCATGACTACCACTTCAGGCCAGAGAGTACGGTGTCCATCATTCGTTGAAATGTGGCAGGGGCCGAGCACAGGCCAAACGGAAGCACTTTAAACTCATACAAACCGTCCGGCGTAATAAAAGCGGTCTTCTCGCGGTCTCGCTCGTCAACCTCTATTTGCCAATATCCGCTGCGGAGGTCAAGTGACGAAAAGTAAGTGGCATGGCAAAGGCGATCGAGGGAGTCGTCTATGCGCGGCAGGGGGTACACATCCTTTTTCGTGACGTTGTTGAGGCGTCTATAATCAACACAAAACCTCAAGGTTCCATCCTTCTTCGCGACAAGGACAACAGGCGAAGCCCACGGGCTCGTCGACGGCTGGATAACGTCGTCCTGGAGCATTTCTGTTACTTGGCGGCGGATGGCGTCACGTTCTTTTGAAGACACCCGGTAAGGACGCTGGCATAGTGGACGTTGGTCGTCGGCAACTATAATTCGGTGCTTCGTTAGGGGCGTCTGTCGGACCTTGGAGGTTGATGCAAAACAATCGCGGAACGAATTGATAAGATTCTCTATGCAGCTTTTCTGACTGGGCAAGAGGCGTGGGTTCAAATCGGTCTGAATGGCTGTAGACGTCGCATTGTCGAGGTCTGACGTGTTGGATAAAGCGTACTGGCCTGTCCATTCTCCAAGTTCTTCAAAATAAGCGACCGTCGTGTTCGCCGTCAAATGTTGGGGTTCACATGTGAAGTTTGTCACTAGCACGTTGGCTTGGCCACGGACAAGTTCGACAAGGCCCCGAGCTACACAAACTTGTCGAGTGAGAAGCAGTGACATGTTAGCTTCGGCAATGCCACGCGTGTCGGTGCTGTGATCACATTTGACTGTGACGAACTTGCTCGTCCTCGGAGGGATTGTTATGTGGTCGTCAGAGACGCGCAACATTGTTTTCCGGAAGTCCGTGTTGCTGTCAACGGCTCGCTTGGTTGAAAACGATACTGTGAGCTGCTCCCGAAGGTCTATAACAGCACCATACTCTTGCAGAAAATCCATGCCTAGAATCAGATCTTTACAGCAGTCTTTTAATACGGCAAAGGTGCCAGTGAAAGTAAGACCGCAGATCTCTATGCGGCAAGTGCACATGCCAATCGGCGTCATGACATGGCCACCGGCAGTGCGCATCATTGGCCCAGACCAAGGCGTCAGAACCTTACGGAGTGTCGTTGCTAGCTGGCTGCTCATGACGGAAAAATCGGCGCCGGTATCCACAAGTGCGGTCACATCCCAACTGTCGGCGGTTACGAAAATTTCCCCGGAAACAATGCGTTCGCAGCACGTCGGTAAGTTCATCGGATCGGGTTGTCGCCGCTCGGGCCGTCGCGTCAAATCGTCGGGTGGAGGCTGTTTATTCTGAGCCGTAGCGGCGGCCTCACCCCCGGAGGTCGCCGTGTTTAGTTTTCCCGGTGAGGGGACGTACCTCTGAATTGCCCAGAGGAGGAGTTTCGACTTGGTGACCCAAAACGCCTCGGGGATGATGATCGCGGCTGCCGTTGCGGTGACGTCGGGTGCATCTCGTTAGCAACGAGGTATTCCTCAATCTCCTGTGGTCTTTCTCCATAGCGAGGTCGAGGCGCGTTCGGTGGAAATCCTCTTAAGCCCATTATCCGGTATGGGCAATTGCGTAGAATGTGGCCAGGCTCGCCGCAGTGATAACAGAGCGGCCGTCTGTTGGGTGTGCGCCACAAGTGCGCCTTGCTGATGGCGGGACGCTGGTCTTGCTGCGGCTCGACGGGGCGCAGATCTTGTTGCTGCTCGACGGGACGCAGGTAGCGAGGCGGTGGTCCGGCAACGGGGCGGAATGAATGTGGCTCGGGGGCAGGTCGACGTAGGACATCACTATACGTCATAATGCATGGCTCTGGTTGTGGTGCTGGTGGTGGCTGCACCGCTCGCCGGATTTCATCACGAATGACGTCTCCGGTAGAATAATTCACTGCAGGTGGTGCATTCAAGTGGAGGTTCTGCAGTTCTTCGCGAACGATGCTCCTCACAAGCTCCCGCAATGCCTCGTCCCTAGCTGCTGGCACAGACGCGCAGTAGGGTGTGGCCGCTACGCTTGCCTGACGGCCGTATTGGGTGCAGCGTTCCTGCAGTGAACGTTCCATGCTCGTAGCTTCTCTCGCGAAATCTGCGACAGTTCTTGGAGGGTCACGAATGAGGCCAGCGAACAGCTGTTCCTTCACCCCGCGCATGAGGTGCCGTACTTTCGTTGCCTCGGGCATGGTAGTGTCGGCCCGATTGAAAAGTCGCGTCATGTCCTCGACAAACATGGCCACGCTCTCATTTGACTGCTGAGACCTCGAACGGATTGCTATCTCTGCGTTTTCTTTGCGCGTACTCGAGCTGAACGTTGTGAGCAACTCACGGCGAAAGACGGCCCAGTTGACGAAGGACGTCTCGTGGTTCTCAAACCACGTCTTGGCCGAGTCTTGCAGCGCAAAGTACACATTCATTAACTTCCGCTCGTCGTCCCATTGGTTGAATGCGGCCACACGGTCAAAAGTGGCCAACCAGTCTTCGACATCCTCGAACCGGTCACCGTGGAATGATGGCGGTGATCGAGGTGCGAGAAGGACGTACGGTGGGGTGTTGCTGGAATGCTGACTTGTCTGGCTGCCCGTCGTAGATGTCATGGTTCGCAGCGGTGTGGTCAGTGGTTCGAATTCGGGTTGTAGGCCTCGGAGGCGACGGCTCGCTTTATGGACGGGAGTGGCGTCGGAGCGAAGATGGGCAGCGTCACTGACGTCTTCGGGGGCAACGTACATGGGATCTTATCGTGCACAATCCACCAAATGTCACCAACACACGTAGCAAACAGAACAACCGAGCTGCCCTTTTTTAATCAAGCGAAGCTCGAGACAGACGAGGACGACGCTCAGCCACGCGCCAAGACGTTCGGCCACTTGGTGGCGCTAGAATATGGGCAGCGGTGTGGCAATATACGCTCTTAAAGGATATCATTAATAAACCCACCTTGTCTACCAATCGCACACGAACGTATTTACCTATATATAACGTGTCAGCATCGTGAAGGGCCCCACTACTATCTAGAACGAAAGAAGCTGACGTGAGTGATCAAGTTGTTGCCGTTCCTAAGACATAAAATGAAACAGAGTATAAGCCTTATCAACATAATGTCCATGCGTACTGCAAAATAAATGACGCAGCATACCTATTACTTTGCAGTCTCAAATGCACTTGTAAAAAAACGTTTCATACAAGATGGAGGCTGCAGCACAGCGAGGATTCTCTGTCATACAACCAAATTATCACAGTAAATATGTGGAAATCAACTCAGGAAGCATTAATCGAGCGCGGTGACACTCTGCCGGCCCAATGATGATGTGTATTTCCCGAACATGTGGGCTTCTATTAAGGAGTAATTACTCACTGACATCTACCCAAGCACAGCCAAACAGCTACGAACGAAACTGAGAAGCTTGGTAGTTGAACAGAAATTTGTCCTGGTCCGGGGATCGAACCCAGGACCATCGTCTTTTCAGAGCAGTCGCTCTACCAACTGAGCTATCGCGGACGGTTAGCATATCAGAGTGTAAGGGCAAGTTAATCATTCACTCGAAGTGCGAATAGTGTTGATCGAATATTTAGGGTGTGTGTGTGTGTGTGTGTTTTTTTTTGAGTAAGCAGCTATTGAACGTTGTAAGACATTTTTAAGAACGTACGAATATAAATGACGCAATATTCTAATGAGGAGCAAAAGTTTTCTTCTGAAGTTTCTCCTGCCCGCAAGGCGATTAATAAACAAAACTTTCATAAGAAACCGAGGAAATACGTTTTTGAAAATAAACAGCAAAAACCTAAAAGCCTTCCGGGGAAGGATGTACGAATATATTTATTATTATAGCGCAGTTGTCCAGCATGCGAAAAAATAGCATTCATAAATCTCTTTCCAGATTCTGTCCAAAATTTCTGGTTATGCATATATTCCTCAGGAAGAAGTAGACTCGTCGCTTCGTGCCCGCATGCTTTTCACTGGCCTCTTTTGTCTTACCCCCGCAAGAAATTTTTTTTTTCAGCGAGTCCGTATCCTGCAAACGCTTGTTAATAGCAGTGAATGCTTGTGGCTCTTTAGCAGGTTGTTGGGTGTCGAAGGGCAGCACATACGAGGATTGCGCAGCCAAGCGTAAAAGCGGCGTCGCGCATCTAGTGGTGCTGCCGTGGTCTCGTGAGCGGTAGCCTCGTTAACGAACCGGCCACCGGATGTGAAAAGCCTCTTCCTGTTCAGTGAATGGCCACTCGCAAAACGATCCATTCAACGTTCCTTTCCCCTTTTTTTTATTTTGTGTGAGCTTCCTCCTTGTTCACATTTAACTCCACAAAGCGATTTCATGTCTCCGTTTTTCCAGTAAGGCGGGGCTACCTTTGAGCGTACGAGCTGCAAGGCTTCAATTCGAAATCTAGCCATTACCTGCATAGCATGGGACCACCAAGCGGAATTTAGTAGGTCTGGATTTCCTAGCTGCTCTCTTCTAGCTTTTAATTTCCACTAATACACTCCTGTAAAAAGCCACAGATCAAAATAACAATTGTTGCGCATTAGTAAGAATAAGTAATCGTAAATATAGGAGGATATCTGACTAGACCGATTTGTTCATGCCTATCAAATGGGAAATCGAGAAAGCGATAGTATTCAGAAGGGAGAAACATTTTACACTATTGAGAACGCATTGACAGAATAGACGGCAACGAAATTAACCATAAGCGGATTATATTCACTGAAATTCGCAACCGCGGGAACGCCACACCAACGCTATATCATGCCCATCTGATTAGCCTGGTCTAACACAGAAGAACTGTGTGAAGGTTTTTCGAGTTAA
>JAJIZL010034096.1:0-10223 GCA_023969395.1 Amblyomma maculatum
CACGCACAAATGCATGTCTGGGTGAGCTTGCTCCAGGGCGATGCCCATGTAATAATTACTTTGCCATGTGACTCCTTTCTATTTTTCTTTTGTTGCCTTACTGCGAATCTGTCATGTCTGGCAAAATGTCGCCATGGACAAATGTCACCAATGCGAGATTTTGACAATCAATATACACTTCTAATCACTATCACGCATTTATTTGGCTCATTAAGTCAGAAACCCATCCACTTATGGTTGGCGGGACGTCATGTTCCTTGGACGCCGACTTTAGTCGTATGGCTATTTCGACTTCTGATTATTTCACTTTTACACTTTTGGCTCTAGTTAATTAACCAATCATTCTATTGACATAATTTTTCCTACAGCATACATCATCTTCCATCGATCACAACCACACATTTGATCCTAACTCTTCCGAGAACGACACAACGGTTGCGGACGCGTTCTGTACACAGGACCCCGCCGACATAGCCTAGAAAGACTTTCGTCTTAATAAGGACCATGCCCCTCCCGTAATCGAGAGTAGATGCATGAATAAATTAGGTTTATTACTGGTGTTGCACATACACGCGTAAAGCTAGAGATTATCGAAGGGTGACAGGGTTAGCGAAGTGGTGCTTGTTAGTGCCAACTAAGACGGCGCTGTCTCCTTAAAGTGCCGTAGAGAAGGCGCGTGCTTCGCGATGGGTGCTGGCTTCGCCCATTATGGAATTAGAAAATCCCTGACGCATGCGCAGCCCCAGCAGCAGCGCAACGGGTGGGCGCCCATGACAGCATGCTTAAATTAGCCGGCGCATTCTACAGTTCCGCACCATGCACTTCTCACTTCTTCCTCAGCAGAAAAAATTGCGCCAAAACATTTCTTGCTTAATTACAATATTTCAGATATTCTTCCCTGAACCATAAAGTAAAAATGTACACTTGAAGAAGATATATAATATGTGCGCAACTATCTGTACATGCAGTGACAGCGGCCACTACAGACACTGACCTATGGTGCTCTAGAATGGTCTAGAACACTATAATATAGCGCCGATTATAGTTTCGTCATGTAACTAGTGGGAAAGTTTGAGAGAATGTACCGTCTTTGTCAAAAGTAACCAGGCTGCAGGGTTTGCTTCTAAGCCGTGTTTGGAGCCCTTGATCTACTCCAAAAGGCAGAAAATGGTCTTTACAGATAAGAGTGAGGAGCTTTCTTTCCGTAGAGGCGATTAATAATTTGGCATCTCCTATAAACGCTCAACTACAGGGCTAAAGAGCAAACCGCGCAGCTTGGTTACTTTTGGCAAAGACGGTACATATCCTCACAACGAACACGCACACACACGCACAAAAAGCCCCAAACCACTAGGCTATGCTTCCAAGCGCCAGTTCTGATATTAAGATATGCCAAGTAATGCCTTTCCTCTCTCCACGCTTAGTCCTCTCTCGCTGGGCTGCTTTGTAGGCTGTGCTAAACAGTTGTCAGGCATCTTTCCTTCCGAAGTAGCATTTTCTCTGAACTTTCGCGTTGGTCCCTCTTGCTGTGCCACTATGCCATCTCCCTCCCGACGTCCCGGCTGTGTCGCAGTCCTTCCCCTGCTACACCGACACCGTGGATCGGAAGCACAGTCGCTGTAAAAGGGGAAGGAGCCGCCTGGTCGTATGCCACTCTTTCGAGTGCGAGCCACGTTACGGAACGGGTCCCAGAACTGCACCTGCCCTGTCCGAGCGATGGTGACAGTGCCGCCTGCCACCCTACTGAAAAAACTGTAAGGGGCAATAACCTCACATTTTCTCACACAATCTCACTCAATTCACATAAGAAATCACGTACAAGTCGCATATAATTGCATAAGTTCTCATAATTTCTTGTACATTATCATAAATTATGTACGATATATTATGATAATGATGTGCACCATATGAGACTCTATGCAATTCAATGAGATTTTGTGAGGTTATTGCCCCGTAGAACTTTTGGTTTTTCAGAGACGAGGGCCGGACAGTACCTGATCCTCTGTAGTGATCCTCAGAGTGATGACGAACACGCCTAACATGATGGTGGCCACGGAGAAACAGACATAGAGACCGCGGCTACGCTGGTGCTCGGCCGCCACGCCGCTGGCCCACGACAGCGCTGTGCTGGACACCAGGATCAGGGATGCCCACTTGGTCGACGTCTGCGTCCTGCGCGGCCCGTTTCTCTGCATCAACTACCCCTTCAGGCCGGCATTGCTCTGACAGCATCGGAAAGAACATCTGCTGGCCCGAGCTGCCCATCTCCCATCAAAAGGGGACTTTTTAGGATTAAACGTCCCACTAGCGGTTAGCTTGAATTACCTCTCAGATTGCCGCACAGTCGGAGATATCTTTTATCATACAATATTGCGCTCAGTAACGCAGGGGATGAATGGCTAATTATGGCCGATTACCTATACAGGAAAAACAGAAAGGTTGGCCTAAATGTTAACATGCAGAAGGCTAAGGTAATGTTAAGTAGATTATGAAAGGAACAATATGCAGCGAAGCAGCGAATGCGGTAGGCGAATATGCCTACTTAGGACAAGTGGTAACCGCAGATCCGGACTACGAAAGGGAATTAACGAAGAGAATGAGATGCAGATGGAGCGCATTAGCCAAGTACTCGCAGATTATGAGGAGCTGACCGGCACCGTAAAGGGGGAGGACATATACAGCTGCAACTTACCGGTACTCACTTAAGGCGCTGAAACATGAAGGCTAACGAAAATGGGTTCTACTTAAGTTGAGAACAATGCAGAGAGCGATGAAACGGAAAATCGTAAGTGTAACATCGAGAGATAGGAAGCGCGTGCAGAAATAACTCGATTTAATGACAATAAATCATAAGGAAGAAATGGGCAGGACGTGTCATGCGAAAAGAGGATAACCGATGGTCATATATGGTAACAGACTGAATTCCAAGGGAAGGAAAGCGTAGCAGGAGGAGACAAAAAGTTAGGTGGGTGGTGAGACGTTTACTGGGGTGAAGTGGTGCAGCTAGCACAGGACCGGGTTAATTGGAGGAATATGGAAGAGGCCTTCGCCATGCTCCTGCTTTGAGGAAGCGCACGCAGCCGTTCGATATTCCAAATCTTGTTCAGCGCACGACCGACGTACTGGTTGGTGCGTGGGGTCTGGAAACTGGTGAATGTTATGGTGGGAAAGTTTCGGGTTTCAGTTGCTTTCCGTTTTAGGCTGAGGGGTGCCCGTGGTGGGGATGCACTTTTTCTCTTGCATGCATACCTGGCCCGGTGGAAGAGCTTGGCCGACATGTGTCTTTGAGGTCTCGTGCAGAAGAAGACGGCCGCCAGGAAGAACAGTTGCAGAAGCACGCACAAACACACGGGCACCGTGGTCGCGTACGAGGCCCTCTCCGATAGGTCCAACCAGCAGCTGCGTTTGTATTCCAGGAGGAAGAAAAAATTTTTTTCAGCCGTTTTGTGTAGCCGTACACTTTCAGCTGTGAGGCTGTTTGCTTCCCTGCAGCTAAATTGCGAATCACAAGCGCTCTTAATATTACTGTTTCCCCTTATTTGCTTTAAGAATGAAAACAAAAATACCCTCTCCCATTTAATCGCTTCGATATTTCCAGCTGAAAGTACAACAGAAAAAGTGGTTTTTGCCAACAGGGATTAGTCCCCAGTTTTTCATTGCCCGTTCGCCGGATGAGTGTTGCAGAGCGAGAGGCAGGGCAAGCACTGCCTCTAGCTCCTGCGTGTATGTGCCCATATAGGACATGATGTGAAAACTTATGGCCTAAGGTGCATTTCCCAGTGCATGCTGGGCGCATGCCGAGACACAGCACTCACATTTGCCCCTGCCTCGTGTACTTGTCTCCGAGGGTACCAGCGGATACGCCCGTCACGATGGCCGGGACACCTGTGTAGAAGCGGCTCAGTTTTAGCGCATAACTATATTACCGATATTCGCATTTCACTTCGCAAGTACGTCTGGTAATTCTAGTTTCGGCCATCGGTTAGACATTTCACGGCTTTCACGTCATCGTCGACCCAAACTTGTCGTTTAGCATTCGCTACACGCTCATCAGATGGCAGCACTATGGCCACTC
Organism: Amblyomma maculatum; assembly: GCA_023969395.1. Lineage (NCBI taxonomy): Eukaryota > Metazoa > Arthropoda > Arachnida > Ixodida > Ixodidae > Amblyomma > Amblyomma maculatum. The sequence continues at coordinate 4,076 of JAJIZL010034096.1, forward strand.
AAGGACCTGGTTAACATTATTTTGAAGAAGGTGCTCTATCGACCGGTAAGCTTTTGCGCGTATCCGCAAAGATGGAAAGCGCTGTCCAGCTGTGGGCAGAGAAATCGTTTGTGACTGTGCTAACGCCCCAAGTGCCGACCACGGGATCGGCAACCATATTTTTAGCGCGTCGAAAGCGGTTTCTAAGTTCACACTGTCCACTTCCTACTTGAAAATTCACGTCAGTGCTTTGTTAACGGGAAGTTTAATAAGAGAATTGAAATCGTGAATAAAAACATCCTTGTCGGAAGAACAGTATTCCGCTGATGGCACTACACATATAACATCAGGCCAGAACATAGCTATTTTGAGTGCGAAATTCTTTACAACGTCTGAATGCAGGCCCCTTGAGCAAAATTACTGACAAGTGGAAGTTTGGGCTAGATGGAAAGGCATGACTTTGCAGGTAGGACCAGAGACAAGGACCAAAGAGGTACAAAGGCCGACATGCCTTGTAGCCCTAAAGTTTGTAGTTGTCTCGCTAAACTTCCTTTCAATAAACGAAAGTGCGCCTGCGCACCATCATCATTATCATCATCATCATTAGCCTGACTATACCTACTGCAGGGCGAAGGCCTCTCCCATATTTCTCCAATTAACTCAGTTCTGTGCTAGTTGCATCCACTTGACCCCTGCGAACTTCTTAACCTCATCCGCCCAGCTAACTTTTTGCCGCCCCCTGCTACGCTTTCCTTTCCTTGGAATCCAGTTTGTTATCGTAAGCGACCATCGGTTATCCTTTCTTCGCACTACATGTCCTGCCCATGCCCATTTCTTCTTTTTATTTTCCACTAGAATGTCGGTAACTTGAGTTATTTCTCTGACCCACTCATCACGCTTCCTATCTCTTAATGTTACCCCCACCATTTTTCGTTCCATAGCCCTCTGGGTTGTCCTCAACTTAAGTAGAACTCTCTTGGTTAGCCTCCACGTTTCAGCCCCACAGGTGAGTACAGGTAAGATGCAACTGTTGTGTACTTTCCTCCTGAGCGATACCGGTAAGCTGCTAGTCATAATCTGTGAGTGCTTGCTAAATGCGCTCCATCCCAATCTTATTCTTCTTGTTATTTCCTTTTCATGGTCCGGATCTGCGGTTACTACTTGTCCTAAGTAGACAGATTTGCCGACTACTTCCAGTGCTTCGCCACATAACGTAAACTGCTGTTCCTTCCCGAGGCTGTTGAACATTACCTTAGACTTCTGCGTATTGATTTTTAAGCCTACCGTTCTACTTTTCCTGTCTAGGTCACCAATCATTCTCCTGAGTTACTTAGCAAGGCAATGCCATCAGAAAATCGCAGATTACTGAGGTATTCTCCACCTACCCTTATCCCTAACTGCTCGCATTCCAAGTATCTGAATACTTCATCTAAGCAAGCTGTAAATAGTACTGGGGAGATCGTGTCTCCTTGCTTACCACCTTTCTTGATGGGAATTTTGTTACTTTCTTTATGCAGAACTATGGTTGCTGTGCAGCCACCATATATATCTTCCAGCACTTTCACGTACGGCTCGTCTACCCCTTGATTTCGCAATGCGTGCATCACCGTCGATGTTTCTACTGAGTCAAATGCTTTTTCGTAATCAATGAATGCTATGCACAAGGGCTCGTTATATTCCCAGCATTTTTCTATCACTTGGTTGATGGTATGGATATGATCGATAGTAGAGTACCATTCCCGAAAACCTGCCTGATCCTTTGCTTTATTGCAGTTTAAGATTTTCCTGATTCTATTAGTGATCACCTTGGTAAATATAAGACAGTAAGCTGATTGCATGGTCTGTAATTTTTAAGGTCCTTAGCGTCCCCTTTCTTATAAATGAGGATAATGTTTGCGTTCTTCCACCTGCGCATAATGTTCGCCAAACACCTCACACTAGATATCTCCGCACCGCGTGTTTACGTCAGTGGGCTTGGGTGGAGCAAAATATATCCTGCCTTCTTCAATGTTTCAGCAACGTGTAGAAAACGAGGACAGAGCACAGGTGACAAACAAGAGCTGTGGTCCTCTGTGCTACGCCCTCATTTTGATATGCGCTACTGAAATATGATGGAAGACCAGCTAGCCCGACAGGTTGTGCCTTCTCCAGTGTCCTGTTTAAAAGAGGAGGACAGTGCGTGCATGCTCAACACTCTTCATTTCCACCTTATAAAAGGCGCTATAAATGTGAGCATTCATAGCATTCATTGATTACGAAAAAGCATTTGACTCAGTTGAAACCTCGGCGGTGATGCAGGCATTGCGAAATCAGTGGGTAGACGAGCCGTACGTGAAAGTGCTGGAAGACATATATAGTGGCTGCACAGCAACCATAGTTCTGCATAAGGAAAGTAACAAAATTCCCATAAAGAAAGGTGTTAGGCAAGGAGACACAATCTCCCGAGTACTATTCACAGCTTGCTTAGAGGAGGTATTCAGAGACTTGGAATGGGAGCAGTTAGGGATAAGGGTAGATGGAGAATACCTCAGTAATCTGCGATTTGCTGATGACATTGCCTTGCTAAGCAACTCGGGGGATGAACTGCAAATAATGATTGATGACCTAGACAGAAAAAGTAGAAAGGTAGGCTTGAAAATCAATATGCAGAAGACTAAGGTAATGTTCAACAGCCTCGGGAAGGAACAACAGTTTACATTAGGTAGCGAAATACTGGAAGTAGTAGGCGAATATGTCTACTTAGGACAGGTAGTAACCGCAGATCCGGACCATGAAAATGAAGTAACAAGAAGAATAAGATTGGGATGGAGCGCATTTGGCAAGCACTCGCAGATTATGACTAGCAGCTTACCGGTATCGCTCAAGAGGAAAGTATACAACAGTTGCATCTTGCCTGTACTCACTTATGGGGCTGAAACGTGGAGGCTAACCAAGAGAGTTCTACTTAAGTTGAGGACAACCCAGAGGGCTATGGAACGAAAAATGGTAGGGGTAACATTAAGAGATAGAAAGCGTGCAGAGTGGGTCAGAGAAATAACTCAAGTTACCGACATTCTAGTGGAAATTAAGAAGAAGAAATGGACTTGGGCAGGCCATGTAGTGCGAAGAGAGGATAACCGATGGTCACTGAGAGTAACAAATTGGATTCCAAGGGAAGGAAAGCGTAGCAGGGGGCGGCAGAAAGTTAGGTGGGCGGATGAGATTGAGAAGTTCGCAGGGGTCAAGTGGATGCAGCTAGCACAGGACCGGGTTAAGTGGAGAAATATGGGAGAGGCCTTCGCCCTGCAGTGGGTATAATCAGGCTGATGATGATGATGATGATAGATGTGAGACCCCTAGAAGACGCACCGAATCCGGCAACGACCATGGAGGCGCCGGTGAACGGCAGCTGGTGGGGCACTACGGCGGGCGTCAGCAGCCTGCACACGTAGACCGACTCCAGGAGCAGGAAGAGAAAGGCACTGAGGAAGAAGAACTGTAGGCACACGGCCGCCGCCAGGCACTGCTTCTGCACAGGGACGGGCCGAATAGAACATCGATATTCACAATTAACACCTTAACATTGTCCCGTGGTGGTAACCGTGCATAAGGCAACAAACAAGAAGACTGGCTTAATACAGAGTTCATAGCGCGGGAAGAACGGAGAACTCGGACAACACAGGACAAGCGCATGTGTGCTTGTCCTGTGGTGTCCTAATTCCCCGTTCTTCCTGCTCTATGGCTTCTGTGTTAAGATGATTTACCAACCTGGCCAAGCCGATTCTCTTCTGATGAAGACTGGTGTGACGCTAAAATAAGCTATTTAGTCTTTTACTCCCAAAACACTAAGCAACTGGGCGGCAAAATAGCAACAAGCCTGCTCAGCGGTGGTCCAACTGCAGAATGCCCACCGCTCATGGAAGCTCTAGTCATCATCACCACTCACTTGAAAGGCCCTTTCTGAATACATAAAGGGGTAGGGACAGCCATGTTAAAATGGCACACATACAAAGATACAATACATTGGTCAGTATTATCTAATCACAAAGACAATGTACAAGGGGTTCATGTTATTTGAAGTCAACGAATGAAAACTATGTCAAATAAAAATTTCGAACAGGGCAAAGAAATTTTAAGACAAAGAGCACAAAGTAATCACAACAGTGTTGAACAATGTGGAAGCAGTCTTTCGGAGCTGAGATCATTCGCGAAAACTCTGAGCACTCTTGAGCAATGTGAAAGTAGTTAATCAAGGCAGAGAAAATTCGAGAAAATCCTTGGCGCCCCATCTTGTTACAAAAAGTGATACATTTATGTGTCAGCGGCTATGCACGTGCAAAAACTAAAACTATAGTGTACTCGAATAGTCTGTTCAAATACTCTATAGTATTTTAGTTCACTATAACTAGAACACCTTCGCGGCACAACCAAGATCGTTTTACGCGTTACAAGAAAAGTTATAAGGCCGCATGCTGGCTGAAACTGGCACAGACAAATAAAGGCTACTGTAGTTTCAGGCAGTATCAATTCACTGTTGATCAGGATTACACCGGATGTGCCCACACAGGAATGAAAATCGGAAAGATGCCAGGAGTGGACACGGACACAGAAATGCTCTATATGTTGCTTCATGTACGCAAGGTAACAGAAGCGAGGGGGTAGTTCAGAACCAAAAGTACTTACAGTTTCTCCAAGGTCATTTCGTTCACTAACAGACCGCAACTCACCCATTGGCGAAGAGTGCGGACACACGGATATTTGCGCGCCCTAGCACAGCAAAGCCACCGCATTACGCCTTCCCGGAATGTTTGCAGCTCCGGAGCTCCAGCCGCCATGGAATTTATCTGGTTATTTTGCCACACAAATATTACGCTACTACACCCGTACGCCCCCACCCCCCCCCCCCCCCCCCCCCCCCCCCCCCCATCCTTTGAATTAACTTGGAGAGCAAATCTGACTGCATAACATGTGATTCTGACGTGAAACATACAGGCCACATTGCATCCATGCGTGGAGCTGTGGCGCGAGCGGTACAGTGCAGGGCCATTGTGTGACCACTTGCCTCAGTAAGCTTCGGCTGGTCCGTGGTGGTCATGAGGATGCACGTGTAGGCGGCCATGATTGAGAACTCGCAGCAGATCTGGGCCACCACGTCTGGGAACCCTGTGCTGAGGCACGGAGGAGAAGGTCAGGCCGGAGCCATCGCGCCAAACCAGCAGTGGCATGCGCTTGCTCTGTCTCTTACTTCGCTTAAAAGTTCTGTCAGAGAAATTACAAAATGGCAGCCCTTTCACTGCCCTGCCCAATCGGGGTGGCGGACTGAGCGGCAGGCGTATGCAAAAACACGCAGGAGGCCAACTTGTTTGCATGAACTGACCTACTTAGCATTAGAGAAAGTGCGATTTCATGACTTCCTAGACGATCTGAAGAAAAAATGACAGTGCTTTTGCTGAAGCTAAGCGCTGGCTCTACGTGCGAAGGCAAGTGAAATGTTTTATGCTTAGCTAATCCCATTAGGCTTCGTTAAGCCTAACACGCTCATTTCGGATTAAAAGGGTGTAATTACGCCAATGTGTGTTCAGACACGTTAAGACTTCATTTCATAACCAGTGCTCTCATTACCAGTTAAGCCAGTTGTGCGTAACGAGCTTCGTCCTTGAACTTGACCGTGTCGTCGTCATGGCCACAGTACTCATGGTAGTTATGACCACTCATATCAAGTGACAGCGCAACCAATACAAGCTTCAGCCTCTCCATGACGTCACAGAGACGCGGCGGGCCGTGTTTGCTTGTTTTAGAGTGTGATATTCTGACAGAGAGAGAGCAACAACTTTATTTGCCCCAGATGTAGTGAATTAGGGCAGATGGGCCCTGTGTGGCCCCTAGGTGGGGGCGACATCCTGGGCCCACGAAATGAGTTAAAGTTGTGTGTTCCTGTCTGGCTTGGTAAGGAGTTGGTGCCAGCTTTCCGCAGAGGGAGCTGGCAGGAGGGCCCTTGGGGGCAGGTTATTTACGCATCCCTAGAGGATGTACGCCTGAGTGGCGGGTTCTCCGTTGTTACAATTTGGACATGCGGGGTCGTATTCCCCGTTAGTAATTAGTGATAGCCTGGAGTGACTAAGAAATGAGTGTGTCTGTAATCTGCGCAGCAGGGTGGCTTGTGCTCGGTCGAGGTCGGGGGGGGGGGGGG
>JAJIZL010034096.1:10323-28954 GCA_023969395.1 Amblyomma maculatum
GGCGGGAAAAGGCGTCGCGTCTCTTTGTGTAAATTGGTAATTTCGGCGAAAGTCTGGGGGGCTTCAGCGAGTGCGTCTAGATGCGTGAGACCGACCGCCCGGATTGTTAATCCTCGGGCAAGTTGGTCGGCCCCATCGTTTCCAGAGTTGCCCGCGTGGGCGGGTACCCAGACTAGGTTAATTTTGTGGTCCGGAGTGCAGCCGCGCAGGATGCGTGCAGCAGGAAGGCAGATGTAGCCTGTCGAGAAATTTAGAAATGCTCTTTTTGAGTCACTATAGGACTGCACGCGCATGCGGGTCAGCGATGGCCAGCGCTATAGCTGTTTCTTCCGCTGCGGTGGGGGAGGAGGCACGCACCGTGGCGGCGGAGATAAGTGTAGATTGCGGCGTGGTAGCACAGGCCACATATGTTGTTGCATCTTGCCTTGCCGCGTCCACGTATGTTGCGTGTTCGTCGGTGTGGTAGGTTTTATCGAGTGCCCTGGCTTTGTGCTGACGGCGCGCGTCGTGTCGACCAGGGAGCATGTTTTTTGGTAGTGGTTTGACAACGAGGCGGCTGTGTACACATGTCGGGAGGGGGGCTGTGGGATGGGGATCGCCTATTGGGTTGACGTTTAACCGGTCAAGGATGAGACGGTCGTGATTTGTCCTGGAGAGGCGATGAATTTGGCTGTCTTGTGTGCCTCTATAAGTTCGGAAAGAGTGTTGTAAATCCCCAGTTGGAGGAGGTGTCGTGTGCTAGCGTATTGTGGCAACCCTAGGGCAGCCTTGTACACCGAGCGGATGGTGCTGTTAACTGCCTCCTCATCTTTTCGGCGAAGGTGATAGTAGGGATAGGAGTATACTATCCTGCTAACGAGGAATGCCTGTGTTAGCCGGCAGAGGTCATCCTCCATCATGCCTCTACGACGTGTGGAGATGCGGCGAATAAGGCCGATTATTTGGTGAGCTGTGGTGCGGAGGCGTTGTATTGCTTCGGAGTTCTGTGTGTTGTTCTGTATTATCATGCCCAGGACACGAATGGTCTGGACGGAAGGTATAGGGTGTGTGTCGATGTGGAGCGTGATGAGCTCAAGCGCTGCGGGAGCCGGTCTGCGCACTCTCCTGTCGCGGATGACAAGCAGCTCCGATTTTGTTGGGGAGCATGTAAGGCCGTTCGCCTGTACATAGGTGTGGACATAGGTGCTGCGGTTAGCTGCGTCACGAGGCACCAAAAAGAAACAGGATACATTTCTGCAAGTTCTTTACTCTCGGATAAGGATGAAAGCGACGGGCAGCAGCCGCAGTGCATGGCAACCTCATCGGCGAAAGATCGTCTTCGCGGCTATAGCGTCGTACTTCCGCATTGCAACTTGATCAGTTCGTTTACGATGATCAACCATCATGATTATTTTTCAGTTTCGCGACGAATAGGAATAGAACAAACGCCTGCAACTAATTCATGTTTTGTCGCGCTATTGACATGAGAAGTTTAGAAGCGATATTGCGTGTGCGCGTATTAGGTCGAATGGAGTGGCAGCCGCTGTCAGACCCTATTCTCCCGCAATGCAGTCAAAATACAGCCCAAGCATTCGTTCAGGCAGAAATGGACAAAGACGATCTGCCAATTACACTCAGTAGTCACACCGAACCGTTAAGTAGCAGTTCCGGACTTGCTCATTAGCACAGCGCGTAAATTGTTTTCATATATTTCCCATTGGAGGGCTTCAACAGGTGTGTCTTCCAACATCGTCTTAGGAAGTGATTACACCTTAGCATCGAACAGCGCGAGAAAACACGTGCATCAAAGAAAGAACAACACAGGATGAGCGCTGACTCTCAACTTTATTCGCCATGGCATACTATATATACTTATACGCATGAGCGAAAGAAATCATCCAGAAAGCAAAGAAAGGTTAAAAAAGAGTGAGAAATATAAACAACAAATATGAAAAGTAGACCACCTCTTTGTCATCTTGTGTCTAGATATTCAACTGCAATGTCGGTTAGAAAAATGTTGGGTTTGCTGATACATGTGTCCTGATGTTTTGTGGCGTAAAAGGATTCAATCACCTCTCGCATTGTCTTATCGAAGTGTCGATAAAATACTCTTGTAGATCTCAGCAAAGGTGAGCACCCCTTGCACGTGAGCTGCGACGCGTGAATTCTTGTCTTTGTTACGGACGTAGTTGACGTGTTCTTGAACGCGTGTGTTGAGGCATCGTCCTGTTTGTTCTATGTAGTTGGCGCCGCAGGAGAGGTCGAACTGATACACGACGCCTTTGGTGCATTCAACATTGGCTTCTTCGTGAAGTATTGGCCTCGAGATCGAGCAGAGGCGCCACCTTGCGACTAAGCGGCGAACCCTACTCAGTGTGGATGCATAATCGTGTCGTGTGCCAGCCCGCAGTGATATACGCGCGCGTGTGCGGCGCGTACAAGAAAGTTAGTTTTTTTTTTCTTACAGTTCCTGCGAGCTTTTGTTTACCTATCTGCCTCTTAAAAAATGTATGTGAACAGGTTATCATCCCAGGCTTCATTAAAAGAAAAAAATACTTGTCCGTATCGAGTATGTCATGCTGGATAAGGACATCATCAGTCGCGGTCTTCAGCGCTTGAGATTATTGGACACGCGGCGTCTCAAACGAAGGGGTGCTGTCGTTAGCGTCGTGTCAAAGCAAAACAGGCCGCTGCCGTCAATAAAACTTAATGCAAACTCTCAGAAATTTTATATTCTCGTTTCTGTTTGGAATATCACAGCTACTGAAATATGCGACCGCAGATTGCTTCATATAGCAGAATGCAGTTTGAACAGGCCACTCTATGCCTTCTGTATGTATGCACAATAGAGTTGTGTGCGTACCTTTTTTTTTTAATTTTTGCTGTTAGACCTCCGTCGCGGTATCTCAGTGGTAAGGGCGCTTGACTGCTGATTTCGAGAACGGAGGGTTCAATCACGACCGTTTCGAAAGGCGCTCCTTTGCTGTGGGATATGACTGCACGTTAAACAATCCCACATATGGTTGAGGTGACAGGTAATAATGAAAAAATAAATAAAAGTAAGACGACACCGAAACCCTCCTCTGCAATCATCCGTCATAGCCGATGTCGCTTTCGTGCTTTAAACTCCGGACCAATATGCATTTCTTTTTATTTTTATTTTGCTGTTGAAGGCTTCTACGCATCCGCTAAAGTGGTAGTGAGCACATTTTGCTTTAGAGAAAAGCTCGAACGTTTGTAACACATATCTTCCATGCACCGAAAAGTGGTAGTGAGCACATTTTGCTAGAGAAATGCTCGATCGTTTCTAACACATATCTTCCATGCACCGAATTGTTAAACTAAATATTACATAATACACCTAGATCAATGTACTTTCAGTTCAGTTCAGTCGTTCAGTCGTGTCCGACTCTTCGTGACCCTATGGACCATATCACGCCACGCTTTCTATCACTATCTTCCTAACATCACATAAATTCATCTGCAGCGCCCCGAGGTTGCCATCTAACCATCGCGTTCGCTGCCTACCCCTTCTCCGGTGACCCTCAACCTCTCCCAACATCAAATCTTTCTCCAGCGACTCCTCTCTTCTCATCAGATGGCTAAAGTAGCTGAGCTTTAACTTCAGAATTTGACCCTCCAATGAGGAGTCAGGGTTTATGGTCGACAATGTCGACTGATTTGATCTTCTGGCCGTCCAAGGAACTCTCAAGATTCTGCGCCAGCACCACAATTCAAACGCGTCAATGTACTTTACTGGTAGCCTATTATAATCATTATAATTCCTTTTCGTCTAATTACTGTCTTCCGAGCAAACTCGCCGTTTCTGACAAGGAGATTAAAACAGCTTCATACGGGTTTAACTACCGTTGTTCGGGAATAAATACATCCTTATAGTCGCATGATAAGATGAATTTCCTTTCTTTCGGAATAAGTTTATATCCGGCACCTGTTTAGGATGTAACCTTAACATTTTGCTTCGCATAAGATCGAGTCACTGTTCAATATTTAGTGATAAATAAATCTTCAGCCTTTAAAATTCCTTGCCACAACATGACAGCGCCTATGCGCAGGTTCTAACGATGTCTTCGCAGCGACTTATTCGTAGCTTGCACTTTAACGTTACTGAAAATTATTGCTGATTATAGTAAATTTTGTCAAGTGTGTAAAAGATCCCTAACGCAGTGATATTCATTAAAATTGCAAAAAAAAAATTACTAATTACACTACTAGTTTACCATTTATCAACATCACACACATCAGAAATCCCTTATATTTTCCTCGGTTTCATGAAATCATTTAGAGGCATTGGCACATGTAATAATACACTGCCACATTCTATGACAGTGGCCGCAAGGAGCATACGCGTCGTTGTGAGCTCGGGAAATTCAATTAACTCAGCGCTATACACGTGAACAGTCGGCTTTCCTCTGCGGCGAGGTTTCCTGTACAATGACGACGTAATGTCATTTTTGGGGAATACTTTTGCAGAATGGCAAAGTGGGCGAGTTGGTGATACATAGTTTAAAAATAAAACAGCGCAAAACACACAGACGAAAGAATAGAAAGAATAGAACTTAACAGACCATTGCCATGAATGCCAATCATGTTCACCTTTATTCCATTATAGCGACATTTTGTGCAAACACCCGGTGCAGCTGACACGTGAAATCGTTGAAGCCTTTGAGATGAGGAAAAGAACCAGGTTGTGCGTCAGCAAACCTTCGCTGTTACTGCGCGATAGTGAAGTGGCGTATCTTAACACGTAGCCACACGTGCTCTTCTTTGTATTTGTTGTGTTTCCCTATATATAGTGTTTCCGATGATTAAAAATTAGTTGAGAATCAGCGCTTGTGGTGTCTGTTTCTATTCTTTCGTCTGTGTGTTTTGCGCTGTTTTATTTTTAAAATACTTTTGCGTCGTTGTCTAGCCAGAGTTGATGTCCACTCAGCCTACGGCAATTCGCCATGCAGTAAGCTGTCAGTGCTACATTTAACCAGCTTAATCCTCGACTCAAGCACGATATAATGAACCAGGCTGCCTCTATTCATTCTAAAGTACTGCAGGTCAGAGTAAGAACCTTGTATCTGCGTGGGCTTGTCACTAAATTTGCCCGTCTCACTCGTATAAGACATGCGCACATTGCTTGAAAGTCCATAAGTAAAACAGAGCTGTCATTAGGCCCAAGTATTAGGAGCGTGAGCGCGGTGCAGGGCAAGAAGCGTGCAAAGTAAATCTAGAAGACTGGTGTTGCGTGCCTTTTTTTCCTAAAATCCTCGCTTATTTTGCTGCATTGGCAAAATTCATGAATGTTTTTCTGCAATATTGCAAAAAATACTGGAGAAGGCACGTTTTCATCGCCAACAAACTCGGCCGTAAGCTCGGAAGCAGACCTACGCCGCGTGCGTTTCTGCGAGCGCCGCCGGCTGCCGATTCACACTATGGATGGATGGATGGAATACAGGAGCGTCCCCTTTGAAACGGGGTGGTAGCAGTAGCTATCATGCTAATTTTTCTCCCTATATCTTAATTATTGGTTTAGGTTGGTTAACTATAGCATAATTCCATTTATTAAATTTTTGTTTATACATTACTAACATTATGTCACTACTCTGCTTTTAAGCCACCAATCTTACAGTCGTTTTTTGCTAGCTTCCACCGCCGCTTTATTCACCCGGCCTCTGGTATCTCTAAATCCCAGAGCTTCAGGGACAGTCACTGCGCCTGCATCAACTTCTGGATGGGTACCATTGCATTCGAGTATAATATGGTCAATTGTTTCACTGGAGTTTCCACATACAGCACATGCGTCATCTCCATTGTTAAATTTCGTTTTGTAGCTGCGTGTTCTAAGGCACCCTGATCTAGCTTCAAAAAGTAGGGCACCGCCTCTTGAGTTATCAAAGAAATCTTCCTTCCTGATCTGCCTTTTCCACTTTCGGTATAATTCCACACTGTTTCTTTTCCATCGAATTTATCAAATTTTTACCTTCTGTGTTTTTCACCTGTTGCTTAATGCTCTTTATTTCTCCGCCCTTGTTACTAGCATACTTACTAGTTAGTTTCCTAGTTCTTTTCCTCCATTGTGAGTCAACGCTATTTAGGTACAGGTATTTAAATACTTTAGCTGCACATCTGTTACTGTCCAATTTCCTCAGGCGTTCCTCATATAATATTTTACTCTGAGCTTCCCGTACTTCGAAAGATGCCCAGCCCATATCTCCCTGTACCGCCTCATTTGTAGTTTTGCCGTGGGCACCTAGTGCTAATCGTCCAACGGATCTCTGATTTGTTTCTAATGTCGACTGTACTTCTGATTTTAGGCACAAAACCGCATTTCCGAAAGTAAGTCCGGGCACCATAATTCCTTTCCAAATACCCCTCAAAACCTCATACCTATTGTATCCCCACAATGCCTTATGCTTCATTATCCCGGCATTCCTTCGCCCTTTGGCCTTAAGTGATTGCTCATGCTTTCCAATGTATGCCAATCCTTCGTTTACCCATACCCCCAAATATTTATATTCTGCTACTCTAGGTATTTCAAGGCCTTGTGTTTTAAGACCCTGATCAGTTGAGCCGTTGAAAATCATCAGACCCGACTTAACTGCGCTGAAACTGTAGCCTAGAGCGTCCCCTTCGTCTCCGCAATACTTAAATAGAGTTTGCAATTCTTCCAGACTCTCAGCTAGCAGCACAATATCGTCTACATACATCAAACCGGGGAGGCGCTGCTCTACCGCCTTTCCACCTAATCTATATGACAGGTTAAAACCTAGGTTACTGTCTTGTATCCTCCGTTCCAGGTTTATCATATAAAGCATGAACAGCACCGGCGATAGAGGACAGCCTTGTCTTAATCCTTTGCATGCTTTGACATCTTCCGTGCTTCTTATCTCTTCCCACGTAATGTCTACTTCGTTATCCCGGTATGTTTCCTGTAGGAACTCTATTATCTCATAACCGATACCTTCTTCTTTTAATATGTTCCACAGGAGTTCCCTGTTTACGTTGTCGGACGCCCCGTTTATGTCCAGGAAGGCCAAATACAAAGGTCTATTTTCCACTCTAGATATTTCGATGCATTGGGTAAGCACGAACAGGCTATCATCTAAGCGCCTACCATTTCTAAAGCCGTTCTGAAGTTCTCCGAGTATCTTGTTACTTTCTACCCATGCTTGCACCTTTAATTTCACCGCCTGCATGGCTAACCTGTACATAACAGATGTTATGGTAATCGGCCTGTAGGATTTTATGTGCATCCTTTCTCCTTTCCTTTTATAAATCAAATTCATTTTACTCTGCCGCCAGCTGTCCGTAATTTGCTTATTCGTTATGACGGTTTCCAGAGCTTCTAACAACGTTTCCTTACTTTTTGGACGAAGCTCATTAATCAGCTTGATCGGAATTCCATCTATTCCTGTATATGTGTTTTTAGGAATATTTTTATTGCCTTTTTCTAGTCTAGATTGGTCAGTTCTAGGCTACTTTGTATTCTGCTACCTTGTGTTGCTTCCTGATTTGCGGAGATTACCCTATCGTCGCTCTTAAATGACTCGGCTATAACCGATGTAATGTAGCTCACTGCGTTATCTCCCTTTAAACAATTTCCCTCGTTATCTTGAATCCGATCCTGCTTTTTTTTACTCTTCTTCCCTAGCCAGCTTATATGGTTCTAGAATTTTCTTGCTGCGCCTCTAGAGGCATCGCGTATGTCCGCCATTCAGCGATCGATAGACTGCTTTATTTTGCTTTGGACGAGGAGTTTGGACGATTAGTTATTTTGCTTTGGAGTTTATTTTGTCGATATGATTCCCATTTTTGGTCGATTTCCTCCTGAGATACCTGCGCTTTATTTGCCACTCGGTGTTCCCTTGAAGCAGCCCGTCGTTGTTCAATAGCTTCCCTGATTTCCTTATTTCACCAGCTCCGTGGCTTCCTCTTTCCATTCCAGCGGTTTGCTACTTTAACCTCCTGAATTTTACTGCTTATGGGTAGTTCTACCTGTTCATAATCCCAGTCTTCCATGGGGCTTTTCTCTATTGCTTCCTCTGTGTCTGCTGCTATCAGCGCTATTTGATCGTCGTTTAATTTTGCGTTCACTTTTTTTCTGTCTCATTTCTCTTTTCATCAAGAGCCCCATCTGCAGACTAATACGTTTATGATAACTTCCCACACTACACTCCCCTCCTTCGTCTATTTCCATTTTTGTGACCTTGCTATAAATTCCCTGCGACATTACACAGTAGTCAATGGTCGTCTGCCTGTTGAGGAATTCCCACGTGATTTGGCCTTCGCATTTTGTTTCTCTATTTACTATAACTAGATCGTGTCGCTCACAGAAATCTAGCATTAGCTTCCCGTTACAATCCGTGTATCCATCCAGATCGTCGATGTGACCGTTCATGTCCCCCAGCAGAATAATATCGGCCCCGTCTCCAAACTTGCTTATATCATCACTGAGACATTCAACGAGATCCTAGTTTTCTTGACTGCATTGATGTCCTGTTCCTATATAAACTACCCCTAGCCATGTCCTTATGCCTGCAATTGCTCCTAATATCCAGATATGTTCTTTACAAGATGATTTTATTCTTTGCCAATTTGTTCCCTGGTGTATCAACATACCTACCCCTCCACCACTTTTTTCCGTTCTCGTTCTGTTGCACCCTTTCCAGACGTAGCCTTCTATAAACGGCGGATCTTTTAGATCCCTGAGATGAGTCTCGCAAAGAGCGTACACACCTATTTTGTCATTCTTCAACTGCTGTTCTAGCCATTTCGCTCTTTTTCTACCTTCTTGCATGTTTATGTAGCTGATCCTAGTGTTAAATTTCTTTTTTGTACTTTTCTTTCTCGACCTCCTGCTTGTCATTTTTTTGGGGCTTAGCCGCCGTTATTACACTTTCTTCTGCTTCACTTCTAACTACCTCTGTGCACGGAGTCCTCGCGGACCCCCTAAAGGAGCTACAGCCCTGCCTGCCAGGCGCCAGCCGATCTCTGCACCCACCCTTCTGTTAAAATGAATGCCATCTCGCTGAAAAGCCCTACCAAAACCTGCTTTATGTACCTCCCTGTTTACCTCAACCACTTCAAAACGCTTCTCCAGGCTTAACTTTCTTATGTCCTGATTAACTGTCACCATGCCCTTTTCCAGCTTTCCGTTCGATCCTAGCACCTCCGGTACTGTGCATACAACTATCTGCGCTTGCTGTGCTATCTGCCTGATATCGTTAACTCCCTTAGCTAAACTTTCCACCACTCCTGCAGCGTCACCACTTAGGACATCGTTTAGCTCCGCGGCTACTATCACCAAACTGCGCTCTGCGGAATTTTTCAACAGCCCATTTTTACTCTCTTTCAGCACTGCCCTCATTGTGCTCTCTGCGAAGGCTCCAACTAACACTCGCTTATCTCCCTTTACACGTTCCAAGATATCTCGCTTGCACCTGCTCATGTTAGAATCTCCGACGATAAGCACCTGGGCCTTCTCTCTCCCTCTCCCAACTGTTGGCTCCTGCTTTCGGTTATCTGTGTCCTTCTCTCTGGGATTTTCATTTTTCCTTACTTCTTCCTTTTTTTCCTGCTTCTTAGTAGCTGCTTCTAAATAACTCTGTCGGTTCGGATCCGCCTGGCCTACTT
The DNA here is from genome assembly GCA_023969395.1 of Amblyomma maculatum. Lineage (NCBI taxonomy): Eukaryota > Metazoa > Arthropoda > Arachnida > Ixodida > Ixodidae > Amblyomma > Amblyomma maculatum. The sequence goes on from JAJIZL010034096.1 coordinate 19,945, forward strand.
TGCTTATGCCTTCCATGCCAGTGCTGGTCCCAGCCACTACCGGAGCGACGGAGGCGCCACCTCTAGGTCGATCTCGCGGCGAAACGTGTAGCCATTACGACCACCACGTTTCGGAGCTTCGAGTTTGCGATGCACGGATGGGCGTGTGCGTGCCAATTTCATCGCAGCATATAGAAACACATCTACCTGATAAGTTTAGCCGCATTCTTCAGACCATGCGAAAGGCGGTAAATATGCGGGATTACTGCAAATTTCTTCTTATCTCATGCTTTGCGGGGTTGGGAGCGCCTATGTTAGTTTCAATTCTTTAGCCAGTTCTCCGGAGATGCGTGCTAACAGTTGTTGAGGGTGGGCTGCTTCCCTAAGTCTGGTGAGCTGGGCTTTGAAGATGCGGTCCGTGATGTGTAAACTTGACTTCTTAAAGGCATTTTTAAGGCATAATTTAGCTACGCGGTTCCTAAATATTTTGGAATGCTCCGAGTTAAAACTGAGGATCAGCTTGGTGGACCTGCTGTTATAACGCCAGCAGATATGATGTTCATCCATTTTAATCTGTATATCCAAAAATTGTAGTACATCATCTTTGGCTGCCTCAAACGTGAAGTTTAGCCCTGAACCACATTCCTTAAATACTTTCAAAATATTGTTACCGACGAGGAAGGAGGAGGAAGACACGGGCAGTGGCGCGGGCAGTGGCGCGGGCAGGAGCGCTCGCTCTAGGCCCGTCAACATTTCATAAACGTCATCTCATTATCATCGAACATCATCTCTCCGTTCTCTTTCTCCTGTGTTCACCGGCTTGCCACGACGTAACAATACGTAGACCGCACCGGGACTGTGTTTTTACCGACGGGGGGTAGTGTTAGCGGTATTCGCTGGTCGTGCTGAGGATGATGAAGTGCAATAGACTCCCAGAAGAAGACGGCGCTGAGGGTGGTGAAGCGGACTGCTTTCGGACTGTAGATCTTTCTCGTAACAATATTGTGAGCACTGTGTGGCGCTTCATCTTCCACACTGCTGAACGTGCTGCTTCATCTTCATCCTGCTCCCTCTTGTAGATACCCATCGTCATCGCGGAGTGTGTTTGGCTGCAGTGTGCGACCAAGGCTTCAGGTCTGTAATAAAGCCTGATTCCCCAAGTCCAACCTTCGCGTTACCTTACACGTGGTGGAGGTGCGCCTTGATTTCCCCGCTGCTTCGTCACCTGCATCCACCTGGAGCTTCGTTCTGGCCGCCGTTTGACCCCGACCACCATCGTCATGACACAAGAGGGCCACTCCGCTATTCCGGCTGCTACCAACTCGACTCCAGCTCCCCTTGCCACTTGGACCGTCAGTAGCCGTCTGCGCGACCCGCAGATGTTCGCCGGTCTCCGCGGCGACGACGCTGATGACTGGCTCGACAGCTACGACCGGGTCAGTGCTTTCAACCGATGGGACGATTCTCTTAAATTAATTAATGTGTCCTTTTATTTGACGGATGTGGCCAAAACGTGGTTTCTAAATCATGAGTCGACGATTCCGGACTGGGCTACCTTTAAACAAAAGTTACGCCAGATTTTCTGCGCTCCTACTGTTCGCACGGAGTCCGCCAAGAAGAAGCTAGAAGCCCGACTTCAGCGGTCCAATGAGACCTATACCTCTTATATCGAAGACGTTCTCGCACTTTGTCGGCGCATAAATGACACCATGCCAGAGGCCGAGCGGGTTCGGCACGTCCTTAAAGGTATTGGTCCACTCGCCTATAACGCCCTGGCCGTGCAGAACCCAACCACAATTGACGCCATCATATCGACTTGTCAACGCCTTGACGAACTACAGTCAATACGCCTGCAGCCTGATCCCACTTCATTTGGTTTCACTGCCGAAGCTGACCTCCGTGTGCTTATTCGCGAATTAATTCGTGAAGAGCTCTCGGCTCAAGGTAATTTGTGCCGCCCTGCATCTGAGCCACATAATTCAAGTGCCGGCCTGCGTAGCATTGTTAAAGAAGAGCTGGCCTCAATGACCTATTCCCCGCCAACATCGGTCGCTCCTACCATCTGTCAGGTGCCAACGTACGCCCAGATCACGTCCTTGCCGCCCGCAGTTGGAGCGCCTACGCCACCGGCGCCTACCACTGCTCATGTCGCTGCATTGGCACCACCTGCCGCGGCGCCGACATACTACCCCAACTGGCGCCCAGCCCGCCCTGTGTGTTACTACTGCGGGTACCGAGGCCATATTTCCCGCTTCTGTCGTCGCAGGCTCCAGAATGAACGCCGCGGCTACGAATCATTTGAAGCAGACTACCCTCCTCGCTTTTCCGGCTCTAACCACCGTTCGTTCCCTGATTATCCCCGACGTTCATCACCCCCGCCAGAAAGCCCCGCTCCGCCTGCTGGTTACAGGCCTTCAAGACGCCGTTCTCTTTCGCCTTTTCGCCGCTCAACCTCGCCTCTCCGTCAAGCTTCTCTGACGACCCCCCGCCTGTCGGAAAACTGACCACTGCAGTTTTAGGAGAGAAAACTGCACTCTTCGGCCATCCCAAAAATCCTCCGGAACGTCCCTGGAATATTATTTTAGTGCGGGTTGAAGGATTATCTGTTGAGGCTTTGGTTGACACGGGCGCCGCTGTTTCTGTGATACACACTGACTTGTGCTCCCGCTTGCGAAAAGTGAAAACGCCTTATGATGGTCCTGAACTCCGTGGAGCTAATGGTGCAATAATTCGGCCTTCTGCTAAGTGTACTGTGCGAGTTTTTGTTGATGGTGTCCGCCACCATGTACAATTTGCCGTGATGTCACCGTGCGCTCACCCAATTATTTTAGGCTGGGATTTTCTGTCTGCCGCATCAGCCAGCATTTCGTGTCGCGACAGGGTCATTTACATGAACGAGAGCGATCCGTCTTCTGAACCTCCCGAGCCACGTTATCGCCTGCTTGCCGCTACTAACTCAGTGTTGCCCCCTGGATGCGAACAACTTGTCGCGCTTACTTCTACTGACATTGATAACGGAGATGTGCTAATCGTGCCTTCTGATCGCCATCTGACCCGCGGAATCGCTCTACCACCAAGTCTTGTTCGGTTTGAGCATGGCACAGCGCTTGTCGCTGCTTCGAACACTTCCCCAGAGCCCATTGTGCTGACTAAAGGGACATGCTTTCCTTGTGTCCTGGACATTCACCCGGTGTCCCTCACCACCCTTACCGCCCCCTCTCCCTTACCAGCAGCTTCTTCCGATGCTTCTCTCTGTGTTCTCTTTGGCACCATCAATCCTGACCTTCCTGCGACTCACCGCCAAGCTTTGCAGGAATTACTTCGAAAACACCAAGCCTCCTTTCATGTCACTTCTCCGACCTTGGGCCGAACGTCTTCTGCACAGCACCGCATTATTACAGAAGGTACTTCTATTGTTAGCCGCCGCCCTTACCGTGTTTCCTTATCAGAACGTAAAATCATAGAAGATAATGTGAATGATATGCTCCGGCGAGACATTATTCGGCCATCAGCTAGCCCCTGGTCATCTCCGGTCGTCTTGGTCAAAAAAAAAAAGGATGGGTCCGTGCGTTTTTGCGTTGATTACCGCGCACTTAACAAAGTCACCCGAAAAGATGTTTACCCTATGCCACGAATTGACGACTCCCTCGACTGTCTTCAGGGCGCCGAATATTTCTCCACTTTGGATTTGCGTTCCGGTTACTGGCAGATACCGATGCACGAAGCCGACAAAGAAAAAACCGCATTCGCTACTCCCGATGGGCTTTACGAATTCAATGTCATGCCTTTTGGACTTTGTAATGCCCCCGCTACGTTTGAGCGCATGATTGACACTGTTCTTAGAGGACTTAAGTGGAAAACATGCTTGTGCTACCTGGACGACATAGTTATTTTCTCTGCGAATTTTTCTGATCATTTATGCCGCCTTGATCAAGTATTAACGTGCCTGGCATCCGCCGGTCTCCAGCTGAACACAAAAAAGTGTAATTTCGCCAAGAAAGAAATCAAGATCCTGGGCCACCTCGTCAGCCGCGATGGCATTCGACCCGACCCTGACAAGCTTGCTGCAGTTTTGAACTTTGCACGCCCTCAGCGGACTAAGGAACTACGCAGTTTCCTTGGCCTGTCTTCGTACTTTCGCCGTTTCATTCGAAATTTCGCTACCATTGCTGCACCACTCCACCGCCTCCTTACAGACCGTACTACTTTCAATTGGCCCGAAGAATGCGAAAAAGCTTTCCAAACCCTAAAGAATGCCCTCACTTCGGACCCTGTTCTCGCTCACTTCGACGACACTGCTGCCACCATTCTTCACACCGATGCCAGCAGCCTCGGTATCGGCGCCGTACTTCTGCAACGTGATACCGCTTCTCGGGAAAAGGTAATTGCGTTTGCCAGTCGAACTCTAACACTAGCGGAACGCAACTACACCATCACTGAGCAAGAGTGCCTAGCCGTCGTTTGGGCAGTTCAGAAATTCCGCCCCTACCTCTACGGCCGCCATTTCACGATCGTTACCGATCACCACGCTGTCGTGACGCTGGGGCTACGTCGACCCGGCCTTCACTTGGTAGCGTGCAGAGACTCGGGGTTGAAGTAGGATTGAATCTTCGAAGTTGGTGAAATATGTACAAGCAGGTTTAATGGCGCTTTGAGAAACTTATTTACAAGATTATTTACACGAAAAAGAAGGGTACATCAGCAAAATGGCAAGCGTTAAGAGTTCATAGCGAGAAGCGACTGGATGAGCCGTTTACCCAGGGCCCAGAGCGACATTTCGTGCTCTGCAGCGTCCTTAAAACCCCCTATGTCCAGCCCCTCTCTGAAGATGCTGACCAACCAAATCCAGGGCACGCCCCTCAGGTATCGGCATCCAATCGAACACATCACTGCACTGATGGTCTGAAGCACTGACTGGTCCGGCATTCATTCGTTGGGCGTGATCACTTGTTGGCGGGAAAAGCTTGGGAACGGCGAGGAGAGGAGGTACATTTCTATTCTTCAGCAAAGAAACCACAGGCTGGTTCTGACAAGTGGTTTTACTTCTCAGAAACCCGAGTGCACGTGGCGCCGCATCCGCTCCCAGCATTGTCCGTTTTCGACAATTGCAAATCTTTCCTGCATTCCTGGGAAATCACTTAATGGCTGTATGCGTCATGCTCCTTTCTTGTCCTGCACGTCAGCGGACATGTCACTCTGTCGTCTCCTTTGGAAAGTAGGCATTCCTCACTGGACGATAGGGCTTATCGACTGGAAGGGTGAACAAAAGAAAGAAAGCACTTCCTGCATTTCCCGCAGGGGGACGTTTCTTTGTGTTTTTCCAGACGTTCTCTTGACAGGGTCAATTTGGCATTTGCAGGTTGTCCACAAAGCAAAACAGGCTTACAAAACAGGATTCCTGGAAACAGGCTCACTTAGAGCCATTGGACCATCACCACATATTCACAATACTTTTCCATGCCCACAGGCGAACAATAGAGCGCGCAAATGCGGATGCTTGGTCGTAACAGCCTCCTCCCCCGCCAGAAGAGTCTCGGAGGGCAGCAGTCCCAGCTGCTGCATGAAGAGACGACTTAATGGCCTGCACGTGAACGCTTGAAGCTCGCTGTTGCTTGTCGCGTTGTCTTGATTGTTGTAGGCCAAATTGCTCGAGCTGTCTGAAACTCAACCACATGTCGAAGCAAGCACTCGGCTCCCGTCTGAAGAGACCAGGTTAAAAGAAAACTGCCATTGTTGTTCGAGAAAAGCCCACTCTCAAGACGTTCAGGACCCACGTATTCCTAGAAAACCAAACGTGCTGCTTTACATAGCCACACATATACAAGCGCACGAAAAAAAAAAGAAACCTGATTATCAATTTCGATACATGGTGAGGAACATCTCGGACCGCTTAGAAAGAGCGGCTAAGCGCGTCCGCATTCCCATTTAACTTCCCCTTTTTGTATCTTATTTCAAAATTGTACTGCTGTAAAATCAAGCTCCACCTAAGAAGGCGACTGTTCTTCGATGTCGCAGTTTGCAGCCAAGCCAGGGGACAATGGTCCGTCTCTACGGTGAATTTGGCCCCTCCAAGATAGCACTGCAATTTTTGAATGGCCCATACAATGCAAGCGCATTCTTTCTCTGACGCGCAATAAGCCCTCTCTCTAGAACTCAGTTTTCTGCTCAAGTAGAGCACGGGGTGCTCATTACCGTCGTCATCTCTCTGGCAGAGAACAGCACCTAACCCTCGATCACTGGCATCACACTGGACCGTGAATTCTCGGCCATAGTCTGGAGCTCGCAATACCGGACGGCTAATCAGCACAGCCTTCAGGTTTACGAAGGAGGCTTCCTTTTGTTCGTCCCAGACTACATTTGTCGGTTCTGTCTTGCGGAGAGCGTCGGTCAGAGGGCTAGCCAAAGCTGAATAGTTAGGGATGTAGTGATTGTAGTACCCAGTCAGACCTAGGAATGCTCGAATTTCCGTCTTCGTGCTCGGCCGCGGATAGTCTGCTACCGCAGAAATCTTAATCTCGCTGGGTTTCCTGAAACCTTGACCTACATTGTGACCCAAGTAGTCCACGGTCGCCCTTGCCAGGCAACATTTCTCGGCCTTTACAGTTAGTCCAGCTTGACGCAAAAGGCTCAGTACAGCTCTTAGATGTACCATATGGTCCGCCCATGAGTCGGAAAAAACCGCAATGTCGTCTAAATAAGGCACCGCGAATGTTTCACACCCCTTTAAAACCCTATTCATGAGTCGGGAAAAACAAAATGGAGCATTTTTGAGCCCGAAACTCATCATTGTTGGCTGGTAGCTGCCCGTCGGAGTGACGAAAGCCGCGTATCTGCTGGCGCGTTCAGTGAGCGGTACTTGCCAGTATCCTCGAGTAAGGTCCAGCGTAGTCACATATGCCGCTCTACTGACCTGTTCTACTCTCTCCTCAATATTCGGAATAGGATACACTTGATCCCTGGTGAGAGAATTTAGCTTTCGGTAGTCTACCACAGGCCTAGGGTCTTTACCTGGAGCTTCTACTAAGATCATAGGCGAAGCATAATCGCTTTCCGAGGGTTTTATTACTCCCAATTCCAGCATGCGAGTTACTTCCCTATCCAGAATTTCTCTTTGCCTTGGAGAGAATCGGTAGCACCTTGATCGCACTGGCACGTCTGAAGTCAGCTCAATATCGTGCTCAGTCAAATCAGTTCTGCCTGGCCGGTCCACGAAGCAGGCCTCAAACTCTGTTATTATCTCGCCCAGATCGGACAGCTGGGATTTCTTTAGTTCTCCTCTCTGCTCTGTCTTTCTGAGAAGCTCCTGAGCGTTGCTTCCTTTTCCGCTGAGGCAAATCAAGTTATCCCCCATCTCCTCGGGAAGGTTTAACGTTAGATTTACCACGGTTTGCTCCATAGCTAAGTCCTCTCGGTTTTCACTTAAAAGTCTCGTTAGATTACTAGACGCTGGCGGCAAGAGGTTACTCCCAAGAACGTCCTCATTCCGCGTCTCATCAAGCTCACTTTCAAGTTGACTTATCTGAGATGCCTCGCTCTCAAAGTTTTCCGACCTGCTATCTTCCGCATCTACCACTGTTTTAACTGCCGTTTCCTCCGCTGTGGATTCTTCTGGAATGAGCAGTGTAGCTAGTTCTCGCGCCTTTGAACGTGTTAGGGCTTGCACAACTCTGTCTCCGAAAAGGATGCCCCTCTTTCGCAGTAGCATGTCCGATTTGTTGGAGAACAAATACGGATAGCACTTAGGAAGCTTTCCTGAAACGGCAGCCTCGGTTGTCAACTTGCCGAAAGGGCCCTCGATGACCACGTTCGCGATTGGCAAGCACACACTCTGTTCCTCCACTACCTGGCGGATCCACGCACACTGTCCTGTATAGTCGGAAGGCGACACATACACCGGATGGACAACATCCATCGTTGCGGCCGAATCGCGCAGTACCTTGCAAGGCTTCCCGTTGACTACTAGGTCATGCATGTAAGGTTCCAAAAGCTGCATATTTTCATCGCAGTCACTGACATACGAGAAAACAAACTTTTCTTTCCGGCAGTTGACGGCAATGTGACCCTGCTCATTACACCTAAAGCATGTGAGCGGCTTCCTAGCCTCAAGCTTATTCTTTGTGTTCTGCGCGTTGGTCACTTCCTCACTTTTCTCACTGCCGTCCTTTCTAGGGCGTTTGCCTGAAGAAACCTTCATTTCTTCGTTTCCAACTCTAGTAAAGTGCCTTTCCTGACGGTTTTTCACACTGAACTTGGGATTGCGGGGCCTATCCACTGCTGGGTTGCTGAATTGTCGGCGCGAAGCATACTCCTCAATAAGTTCGGCAGCTTCAGTTGCCGACTTAATTTCGCCTCGGTCCTGTAACCAATTTCTTTCTTTTTCTGGGAGGCAGTTATAAAACTGCTCCAAAAGAATTCGCTCGACTACAGCGTCCCTATCACTGTAGGAATCTGTGCTCTTTAGCCACTCGCCCAAATTTACTCTTAAATTGTACAGGAATTCAGGGTAACTCTCGTCCCTGGACTTAGTAGCGTTCCGAAAACGTTGTCTGAACGCCTCGGCGCTAAGCCTATACTTTCTCAGAAGGCAAGCTTTGACCTTCTCGTAGTTGTCCGCGTCCTCCTTGCTTAGCCGCGCGACAACCTCCGCTGCCTCGCAGGGCAGAACCGTCAATAATCTCTGAGACCAAGTGTCTCGCTGGAAGGACAGTTTTTCGCAAGTTCGCTCAAAGTTAGCCAGATACAGACCGATATCCCCTGATATCACATATGGCTGCATGTACTTTGACATCTTGAAATCTGTCTCCTTGTTGAGAAGAGGTACCGCTAGCTGGGGACAATCGCCTGACCTCTTGCTCAACTCTAGTTCTAATTTCCGGAGCTCAATTTCTAGCTTCTTTTCCTCTTTTTCCCGCTCTTTCTGCTGTCTGAGCTGCTCCTTTTTTTGACCGATGAGGTTCCATGCTTCACTGAGCTCCTCATCATCAGTTCCCAGATCAGTGATTGCCTTTATAATCAAGGGTTTTCGTGCCAA
>JAJIZL010034103.1:0-11088 GCA_023969395.1 Amblyomma maculatum
CTGAATGAATGCATCCTGCAAACTATTTGTTCTTTGAAAAAAAAAAACAACCTCCATATTCCGATGCATATGTATAGCATCTATACATTGACTAATGCACGATGCACATTCATCAGCTATGAATGCTTTAAAAAAAAAAGAATAAAGCTAGAGATTGGTTGTACAATGCCAGAACGTTACGCGCTTACGTTGCGTAAGACCCAATCCGCAAATTTGTGCTTTGTTGGCACATGACATATTATTTACAAGCTAAAACATGCGCTTAGCGACAGACACATCATAATAGGAATTTAAAGCTCATCATATGAAACAGCGGCGCACCTGCGTAATATTTTGGGAGCTTACACATCAATTCATTCGAGGCTGCCGAATATGAAACCAGCGTAAGTGGCATAAATACCTAATCTTCAAAGGTTCGCCCTGATACCTCCTGATATATTATTTGCCAGCTTTTTATATATCATGAAATTCAGATGATGAGGGTGATCGACGCCAATTTCTTTGCGCGGCTCTCGGAAAATATGCTACACCTCCATGTGTATATTAGCTTTTAAACATTTTAGTTTGGGTGATGGCGTCAGGAGTTTCAACCAGCTGCCTACAAGGCCTACAAATCTATTGCTATTGCATATAAATACATCGTTGGGTTCTAGGTTAATGCCCCTTACCAAGGGAGAGCGAGATAAATATACCTTTACTTTGAAAAATACTTGGATGGAGTTATGTATCCCCTTATTTAGTACAGTTCTTGCATTTGTATTGCCTATTGGCTGTCGCAGTCTATTGCCTGCGTTTGTATCGCCTATTGACTGTCGCGCTGCCACATATATGGACTATTTGAAGTGGTTCTATCTTATCCGTGCAATAGAGAAAATTAGTTTTGGTATCAATCCACGTTGCAGATCGAACGCTCCAAAACAGATTTTATGAACCAGGTAAACGACGCAGCTTTTGGTAAAATTGTCCTGGAGGTTGTTGTAAATTCACTAATAGAACAGGCCACATAATTTACGGGTTAAGGAGATAGTTGGAGGACATAACAAGCAAGCCAATCAGGAGCAGAAACTTGAGGCAAGCCCGTTTAGGTTTAGTGGCATTCTCCAGCTACGAGCTGGGTTTATGAGATATATGGGATTGTAATGAATGTCCTGTTCAGAAAAGGTATGAATTCATCACGGACACTTAGCCATGATATGGCGATGCCTTTACTGCGCCGTCAAGATTATGGTCTCAGACTACGAGGTCGCTGTGAGTACCTAAATTCTGTAGGTCAGAACGGTCGTGTAGAGTGCAGGCTTTAAGATCAATTATTCTTATTGAGAAGGTGCTGCTTTTGCGCATGGCATTACTGCTCAGATTATGCTCTATCTCTGAACATATTACGTTTGAATGGACACAGAATGTTCACCTGAATGGTTTTGTTGTGTTCGAGATGGGCTTTTTTCTTGGCGAAACTATCTCTATCAGAATAAAACAGCGCTAGGAACAGGGACAGATAGAAATATCTGTACGCATTTCTGGCGCTGTTTTGTTTAATGTCCAATCACCTCGCCCAACAAGCCACTTTGCGTATTTCCATCAGCTTACCGCTTCCGATATCCCTTCTATCAGCGCATGCAGCAGCCGTAACTCAGTTTTTTGCTTTCTCTTGTTTATATTTCGCTCCAGGCCGAGATTTTTTTTGTTATGCGGCTTTTCAGAATACTATCGGATGGTACTCACAAAATTTATCTTTCCTTTTCTTGCCGCAAAAAAAAAAAAAAAAGATCAAGTAGCGTTCACAGACTTAAAGGCGTATACAGTTTGTCCTGTTGTTCATTCTTAGAGAACAAATAATTCCTAGGGAGACCTCATGACGCCTGCGTGTCAACACTGTTTTAACCGCATCAAAACAAATGGCCCATATAACTGAAAATTAATAGCAAGAAACCATGTTTTACCCGTTAGATTAACGCTAGAAGCAATGATGATGATGAAGACTAGTCTTGTAACAATTAGAATTGGACGGATTGTGATTCATTACACTGGGAGATCCTTCTTAGCCAGACCAAAACAGTGAAGCGCTGAAGCTTCGCTGTACTCTTTTCGACGCGGAGAAATGCTACAAAATGTTGACTTCAGCTTGTTAAGTAAGATCCGACACTTTATTAGAAAGAGTAACAATCGCTAAAATAATAAAAAGAGGCAGGAAAAGCATTTAAAAGCTTCGTGCTCGTTTGCCTCCGAACTATGTTGAGACTGCTTATTTTTAATATTTTTGCGAGTTTTTGTTTTTCTTACATGTTTCTGCACCCCCAGAAGGTTTTTTAGCCAATTTCGTCTAAGCTTTGGCAATGTGCTGCCTGGCTCAATGTGCATCAATACGTTTGTATAAGTGGAAAGAAAAATTGTGAAACTTTCCCCGTTAACTAAAGCGCGAACAGTGAAGCAGGAAGGAGTGCAGGAAAGGAGAGCAAATGCGGATAATGTTTTTCGCAATTGGACAAATATGAGCGTTAAGAAATTGCAACCATAGTACGAAAATTCACCAAGCCTCAGGCCAGTACTATGCAATGCCATGACAATATTAGATGTAATTATTGGCGCGGCCTGCTCTTCTTCGTTTCTCCGGCGAACTAAGAAAACGGCTCCTTTCCCCACTTGATGAATAGTTTTTCGCACATGGCGACCTTCCTCTGATTGAAAAACTTTCGCAGAATTCTCTTAATTCTTTCATTGTGCTGACAGATTGTGCGCCCGTCTCTTGGGGCAATTGGGAGTGAAGTTTAGTGGAGCCGAAAGAGCTGATGGTATGAGGAATGTGCTCGAGACATGGTGCGTTTACTGAGCGGGAAAAGTAAGATTTTTATTCCTGTTTCTAGTAAAAACATTGTTTTGTGCCTCCTCTTTAAACAGGTTAACGTAATCTGCTCGAAATATATCCAAAAATATCTGCTCTTTACTGCCAATATGTCTCTCCGTAGTTAACATTGAAGCCAATTACGATCCACAAAAACTTTTGGCTGCACGTTTTTAAGTTAAAAAATTACCGTTTATCTTATTGCATATCATAAAAGATGCATGAAATGGTGGCGATGTCAAATTTTTCGTTAATTTTCTTGTAATATATTTTCTACCACAGCTGTACGTACACATTTTTTGCTGACCATGTGTTTGGACTTGCAAATGCAATCTTAATCGAGATTTCTGGGCACGAATTGCACGGTGGTCGATCGGGAACTAAAATAATTACCGTTTGTAAGTAAAAGAGGCAATACCCGCTTGCTCGAGACTTCTGGCCTGTGAAACAACATATAGGTAGGGTTTCTAAATTATTATAACAATTCGTCTTGTTTTTCATTCTTCCTTTATATATACATATATATATATATATATATTCTATATTTGATTGCCAGATGGGAAACTACACACAAGTATGCCTCTCCTATAAAAAACGTCCACAACTAACGTTATTTAAAGCGATTATCGCAAAGTATTATACTAAAACCTCATTGTCCTCAGTCACTTTAAAACCTTATTTTTCGGCCAGCCTATAGACTAATGGGTTTGGTTTCGTTAGGTTTGTGTGATTTCATGTCTCAAAGCAAATGAGGCTGTGAGAGATGTTATAGTGAAGGGTTTCGTACATTTCGGGCACAACTGGGGTTCTTAAACGTCCACTGACATCGCAGAGGACAAAGGCGACTAGCTTGTCGCCTTTGCCGGCACCATGGTCGTGTTCAGAAAGTTTGTCGTCTCCCCTCTTGCTTAATGTCAACCTTAAAATGCCAAATGCCAGTACCTGTTATTGACATCAATAAAATCTGAATGTTTCTGATTTAACGCATCATGGTAATCTCATAAACCTAAACTTCCGCACGTTGCCATAGTATGGTGAGTATCAGCTAAGTGTTTGGCTGTGTTGAGGTTTTTGGCTCATAAGCAACTAAGGCTATCATGTGCCAAGATTAAGGTAGTTCGTTTTTACTGTCTGAGAAGGACGCATCTATTTCTCAGTTTTTTATAGCTTCTTGAGTAGCATTGCTTCTTTTGCAAAACAAAAACGTGAGAAATGTCAACCAATGAAACTTCTCCTAAAAGCAACCTCGGATAGAAAGGCAACTCTTCATTGCAGAACTGTAAAAAATATTTTTTTTTATTCTCTCGTTTATACATAACAGTAAACCCAGATTTGTCCTTTTTTCACCTCGACGCCCTTCATATGAAGGTTTGTCTTCTTTCCTTGGAATGAAGCCATGCGACAGGTGTGTGTGTCCGACATGAATGCCCCATAGACTGACTTCAACAAAGCGTTTTAGGTGGCTGCACGATTTCCATTTCTCTATGATTGGATTGACAGAGTGTAATTTATTGTTCTATTTTTGCATGAAGAGTGAACATTAAAGAACCCCAGGTGGTCGAAATTCCCGCAGTCCTCCACTACGGAGTCTCTCATAGCCTGAGTGGATTTGGGACGTTAAACCCGACTAACCAACCAAATATTGATCCGTGAAGCTGGACATTCTGCTCAGTGTTTTTCCCTAAGGAGCTTGATCACATCTCTTTTTGACATGTTGACAAGTTGTATTTCAGCGTTAGGGCTGCTGCGGCACATGTGTCAGCTATCACGTTGTCGCGGATTCCAGCATGGCTTGGTACCCAGCAGTTTGAGTGCCACTGTGTTTCTGCAGCTATTACATCATGTAATATGTCTCCAATTAAAGGTTTTATGACATTTCTGTGATGCAGGAATTTGATCACGCTCACAGAATCTGTATAAATGATACTTTCTCAAACGTTTCTTTATTGTTTACTCTACGTCGCATAAATAGCATAATATTCAGCGGTGAAAACCGATGAACAGTCGTTGAGCAGAACTATTTTCTCCCGCGTAATGTTTCTATTACAGCACATCCAGCGAAAAGTGCTGTCTTCGAAGAATCTGTATAGCGTGCTGTATAATCTTTGTGTTTTTCATTCAGTGCCAAAACTATGTGGTCATGAAGTGTTTAATCGTTACGAAAGTGGGTTAAGGACAAGTTACCCAAAGAGGGGAAATGGCACAAGGGTGGAAGCGAGCTTGGTTTCCAGGCAAATATTGGAAGTGAATCAAGAATAATTGCTAACATGCCCGTTCAAAATAGAAAATTAGTTTGCTCATTGCTTGTGTTTGTTATTAGCGTTCTACATAGGCTGCTTGTGACAATTATCATAAATGTATTCGTAGGGGCCTTATTATCAGTAATTATGCGAATGTCAGCATTGTTCTCTTGTCAGCGAGGGTTGGTTCAGTTTCTTCAATATAACGGCTATTTTATTGGAGATGTTCTATGCGCCAGAAAAGAGGCTTAATCCCATGTTATGCACTGGATGTAAGCTTTTCAGATATGATGGTCTGCATTAACGGCAGATTATGCTTCAGTAATTTAAGCTAAAGCGTATTAAAGACCGATAAATAAGTAAACGGTATGTCTTGTTGGACCCTCCGTGTTTTCCTTACAGTACTTTGAGTATGTTTAAAGAATAAGATGCTTTATTTTTCAAGGCCATTATATGTGGCAGAAATTTAACTTTTTATCAAAGGTAATGCCCAGATATTTATGTCGTTTTTTACAGAAAATATGGTTTCTTTAAACGTAGGTCTGGGGCAGTGTGTAACCCTTATTTGAGCGAGACCAGCACGGCCATTAATGTCTGTGGAGAGAACTGGAACCCATATTTATCTGCCATTCAGATAATCCATTTATGTTTAACTGTACTAATTGTCGCAGACATGTCGATATATTAGGGGATGTGCTTGCAATCAGGCGGTCATCAATATACATATAGGGAATAATGTATTTTGGGATTTCTCTAGCTATTGAAATAATGTTTAGAACAAAAAAAGTCGTGCTTAAAGTCCACCTTTGGGGAACTCCGTTCTCTTGAATGAAGCTTCTCGAACGGGTTGAGCACACAGGTGCCTTATATGAACGGTTTGACAGGAAGACTTTCAGGCAGTTTAACATCCTGCAGCGGACACCTATATTTGCTAGGTCACTCAGAATGCCGAACCTCCAGGCTGTGTCATTGGCTTTCTCCACGTCGAAGAAGATAGCAATACAATGTTTCTTCGCAATACTGTCCTCTCGGACAATATTGGAAGCCTAAGAAGATGGTCTGTCGTTGAGAATGCTGTTTAAAACCATACTGACGAATGTCCACAAGTTCGCATGATTTTAAAATAAAGATTAATTAATATTTTACTCACTAAAGGTTTCTAGAGGCAATTTGTAAGAGCTACGGGCCGGTAGCTACTATAGGGGAATTTAGCGACTATAAAAGCCGTTTTCCAAGCCTCAAATATCTTTCCCAACCTGAATATTTTGTTGAACAATTTCAAAGGTGTCACCGCTTCCGTATGAAAAAGGTAGACCAACATCTCATAGTTTATTCTTTGTGGTTTTGGGGCGGTTTGTTCACCAGCGGCAACATTATATTGACTTTATGAATGGTTTTTTGTCTCTTGTAAGGTTTATTTGTGCTGCCAGGTTTTGGAAGTCTGTATTTTCCAGATGTTTTTGCTTTTTATAAATGACTGCATATAGTTCAAACAATTTCAATTTGCCGCAAAATGTTTGCTCATGATGTTTTCCTGTCTCTGGACCGATGTTTGTAGCCAGGTGCTGTTAATAGAGGAATTGTAAGTGGTGACAGCCTGCCATTTAGTTTCTACACCTGCCTCACATTTTGTTTTGACGTAGTTGAGCTATTTAAAAAGGATTTATAATTTTCCTACGCGTTTTTTCGGCATTCCTTTGAATGTACTGTGGTTGCTCGCATGCCTTTTTACTGTTTATTAGGTTATCATAGGTTGTGTACCTCCTGAAAGTTCCCAAGCCTTAGTTTGCATCTTTTTTGATTCTCTGCATTTTTTTTATACTAACTTTTGTGGTTATACTTCACTATTCCGGAATACTAAGTAATGGCGATTTCTCCTGCAGCAAAAATGCAATTTATTAACTTTTCGCTCAGTTCAGCAGCGTTAAGATTTTCTGAATATACATTGTGTTATGTAGCTTTTTCTTTGAAAGTTCCAAATCTGTTAAATACAGCTTCCAACGAAGCGGTTTATTGGGATGAGTGCAGTGGAGGATGATAGACGAATAAAATACGCACGTGATCACTCCGCCTATTGGATGTCTGAAACGTCCCACGTAAAATTGCTAAAACACATGGTGAACTAAATGACAGGTCTAAAAAGCTCATTTTTCCAGACGATGGAGAGGCGTACATGTGTTTGCAGGAGTTCAGCAAACAAATGTTATTGGAAAATCTAAAATTTCGCCTCTGCTGTCCGTTTTTGCGCTCCCCAAAAATACGGAATGTGCATTAAAATGCCCAGCTGCCAAATATGCTTGCGAAAGTTGGCTTAAAAGGCCTTTCAATTCTTTAAATTTTTCAATATTTTCATGTGTGGTTGAAAATATATAGCACATACTGGAATGTATAAGGGGGTGGCTGCCATACCTTCAAAACTTGTTTTAGTTTAACTTCACGAACTGCGATGCCTTTTTGAACAATGATAGCTACCTCTCCTCAGAGCCTGTCTGTCTGCTCACGGTCTTGGCGGAAGACATTGTACATATTAGTACACTAGTGTGCTTCAGACTTACGTTTCTTTACTGCAAGCACAGGGCTACAGGAGAAAATGATGCTAAAATGTCTTTTATGTCAATATTTAATTAAATATTTCTCTGCAATTTCAAATAAATATGAATGTCATGCCTGCATCTGAAACTGTAGATTTCCTTCGTGCCCTGGGTACACAAGTGGATTGCCTCTCTTTCTCCTATCCGCAACGCGGTGACAGCGGCGCAGCACGCATCTTACCAAGCTCTCCTCAGAGCCGTGCAAGTGCACAGTGGCGACCCCTACGTGGCCATGAAAAAAGTATCGCCAAGACAAGTGAATTCCGGTCTGCTTTTCAGGAGTCGTGCATTTTGTTACTCTTTAAGACATCTTTACCTGGACCTCCCCTGTTTAAGCCGCTCACCTGGAGTGCTTTACCCACCAGGGTTACTTCAACAAGCATTGACACCATACAGTACAAGGTCAACTTTGCTTTGGACTACATCGAGAAGTAGCCACCGCGGCCGAGATTCTATCACACATCGTTGGGCACGGTAGTCGAGCGCCATACCCTCTGCGCCACCACGGCAGCTTGATTGAATAAGGATGGTTCTGGGACAACAATATCCCACAAATCGTGTCACAGCTTTACCCAATTTACACCGGACAAACATTCCATTGAGAAATGCGCTGAAGGAAATCTAACACTTGCGTCTACAACCTTGTTATAACCAAACCTCCCGCACGCTACTTATTCGGTACAGACATAAACTGTGTCAACAGACGCCACAGACTAACTTGGCAGTAGGTCCGCAGGAATAGGTCCCATACGCCTCGATGGGAAAAAGCAGAGATCGTTTGACCATCTGGAGTGCAAATGTGCTGCTCAAGCCTCAGACCCCTCATCTTAACCAGGTCGAAACAGTTTCATCCTGATGCAGCATTCCAATTATGAAGCATAAACCAAGACGGCGAACAACCTATGGGATTTATACGTATGTTTACTCGCGATCAATTGAGTACTTGCATTACGTACCAAAGCTTTGCGGATGAAACAAATAATCACATATAGTAGATCTGTTGAAAGTTGATATGATTTTTATTATGGTGACCATTTGGGCTAGTTGGTGCGAATCCCACATATTGAACCAGAGAGGCACAGAAACACAAGACAGAGCAGCGCTGTCCCATGTACTTCTTTTCTTGTGTTTCCGTGTCTCAGGCTATTTCGATATGCTCTGTTCTCCCGTAGCTATTTTGTGGGCCCTTTCTAATATTACTCACTGTGGCGGAAACCATCCAGCTCGAAGTCTAAGTACTTGGTCTGGGTTTTCGCCTATGTCCTCTTCGCAAAGCGGTCAGGGTTCGATGGCCGCCATAAGTGCCAGAGACCAAGACATCTTCACCAGATAAGCCAGCTACTGAAAACTGTAGAGAAGTTGCGGATACAATTGACAGCCTCTATTATGCTGCCCCTATCAGCTGTAAAAGCAGCAACATCGCCTGTGTAGGCCTGTTGCTTCATATCGACTGCCTGTGATCTAAACCTAAAATTATTGCATTTCAATATTTTCATAGAAAACTTGCCAATGTATATACAAAAAAGATGGCTGAAAAGATAGCCCTATCGCACTGACCGTTTCACGCTAACAGGTGTTCCCAGATTGTTGATTATGATCAAACTTGTACTGTTGTGAGACGACAGAGCCGTGCCCTTGCGGGCAATGGAACAGATATTCACGTTACGCGATGGAAAACATAATTTTGTAAATGACGCCACAAATTTAGAAGTCGATCTGAAACATGGCCGCCTGACACTCCAGTCCCCCCATCACGCGACTCAAGAACACTTCGCACCCTATGAATGTTGGAAGCAATCGACCTTCTTTTTATACCCGTGGACCAACTATGTGCTTTTTCGCGATCTGCAACCTTCTAGCTAATACCTTACAAAGTTTCGTAGTCAATGTTTGTAGGCGTTAGATCTTTGTGTACTGTAACCAGTAATAATTTATGTATTTGAACAGTGTTAGAAATTATTACCGAGTCAGATCACGGATATGAAAGTCAGTCCAATTAGCTTGTAAGCTTCGAGATAAAAACGGAGCTTCCACCAGGAGCTAAGGCCTTTTTCTTTAACTTCATTCCCAGAATCATACCAGTAAACACAATTTTAGAAAGAAGCGATTTTTCGTTTACTGTGAGGAACCCATTGTCTAACATGGAGGAAACAAGAAACAATAGACCATATTTTCTTACATTATTGAGAAGCATTTTGCGGTTGAGATGTGTTGCAATGAAGAATAAAGATTTTCAGCTAGATTCGCATTGCATTAGATATTTAAGCACATATACTCAGGATGTTGTTCTATTTAATGTAATTAGGCCTCGGATTCAACGCTCTATATGACGCTGTAAATGACACGCTACCGCTGTGAGGGGGTTGCAAGACCTGCTCGAGCGTATTTTCGAGATAATATGCAATCGTTCGTCGCCATACATAAAAACGGCGGAAAACCTCATTTGTGAATCTGAACGGCAGTGTTTCTTGCCGTTAGATACGTAAGGCGGTGAAGCCAGGCATACGCTGGCTGATCAAGACGTCCCGACATTTACATACCTATGTGATCTTCATGTTGTGATTGGGTTTCGTTTTGCGAACCGCTGTGTGCCAAAGCCGGGCAATAAACAAAAATGCATTCTTGTCGCAGTGGCTTGAGCGCTGGCCAGAGGATAGGAGGGATAGTATCTCGATTTCCACTGAAAACATGTTTAAGTGTCGCTCTAAGGGGTCTGGACATGTGGAGACGTGTGCCAGATGTGAAGATGTTACAACGACTACTTAGCACAGCGACGGGAAGATCCAAGAAAGACTTTCATGACAATTCTCTTGGTGTAGCGTGTGGTATGCTACTCCACATGGTTCAAGGAGGGGTTGAAAAACTGAAGCCCTAGTTGTGCCCTCTAATATTTCGAAGTGTTGCATTGCAAAAAACGAAATCGAATAAATGTTTGCTGAAAACATTCCTGTGTTATTTCACTCCATCACAGCGCCGCTGTACTCACATGACTGTTCCAGCTCACAGAATGGCCTTTTTTTATTGGTGTTGAATACAAGCGATATTTACTCGAAAGATAGGTTCTTGCTGCCTGTTTTCTAACCCTACCCACACGAGACTGGTAACAGTTAATTGGACAGTGTGACCGGAATCAGTACACATAATGATTTTATTAAAAATATTGCATGAATATTCTAGACGTATTGAAAGTCTTGGAATATTTGAAGCCTTCAGGCTTCACTGTCGTTATGAGTTCACATCCGCGTTGTATTATTTTGGTTTAGTATAGTTTTTGGGTTTAAGTCTGAATTCAACTCAAGTTAATAGACACTGAACTCATATACCTCTGAGAACTAAACTATTCTAATCAAATATTGTAGCAGGATAAAAACTGCAAATAAACCGTCGACAGGACTTAAACACCGCTAAACGTACCACA
>JAJIZL010034103.1:11188-52074 GCA_023969395.1 Amblyomma maculatum
TATATATTTTCACGCTGCACGGTGTAAAGACCCGCGAACCTGTTAAGCTTAATTGGGAAAATAGCTGACTTGAGAACACTACTTGTTTGAAAATATCCTATTAGACATCGGAATTCGTTTGTATCTTCTAAGAATTTGCATCTTTTTATACGCCGTACTTAGAAACATAAATGGTTGTCCGTCCAATCTGAGCAGTCTGACACCTTTTGACTCATATTTCAATTTTTTCAATTATAGAAATTATTTTGGTACTCAAGTACACTGTACATTTTTTTTTATATAGCATAGTCAACTATGATATTTTATTGTGAGCATTTTGCACCTATAAATACATTTTTCAAAACTTTCTGCTATTTATTTCGAGAATTACGCACTGTACATTTTCATTTTAGCATCTTGAAGGATTTGCGTTTCGTTCTTAGCGTTCTGTCACCTTTTGAGCACCCCTTTTTAGGTTTGTAATTTTGTAATGATTTCAAATATGTATTTATCATTTACAAAATCTGTATTTATATCTACGGAAAAAACAAGCATTGTTTTCGCTGTGAGAATTACGACCAATTTGAACTCTTTTTTTTTAATTTTTCTTAGTTTTGATTTTGAATTCATAAGGTATTAAATTCTACCACATCGATTTATTTAATTCATCATCGCCTATCGCACCCAATCAATCATTAATCACTGCAACTAAGGATTATCAAAATAGGATTTTTCAAACAGCCCCCGATTATTTCCGATACGCGCTGCTTACTGCTACTACATTAAATACTGCTTCAGCTGCGATGCCAATAGCTTTTCGACCGAACGAGCTGAATAACCTATCACTTAAAACGCCCAACCTTGGAGATCAGGCGAAAGTGTTCAACACAAACTGTAGTAGCAGATAGAACAAAACGTCCATTTAGGCTTGATCTTGTAATTCTTAAGAAGTAACCATACCTCCCAATTCTGTTATCCAACGTTTGACTCTGGGTCCTATGCCGGAGGCGTAACTAAAATTTGGGCAGAAATGCTTCAAATTGTATCCCTTTTCTTTTTTCGCAATAGCAGCTGTATGCAGTAGAAGTAATGAAAAACTGACGAATGGCTATTGCAAGATCCTTGAAGCCTTTCTTTGCCATTGCATTATACTCAGGACTACTTTTTATTCTAGCGCGTATTTTTGACCATGACATCAAGAGGCAGTTTATAGCGACCTCGTAATTTCTTCTTACCACTTTGCGTGTATTAACTGACGGATGTTTTGCGGCTAGTAGTTGCCTGTGTATAATTTGTGCTGTGGAAGAGGCGTTGCCTTGCTGAAGTTAGTTGGCAACCAGCCAGGGATGGAGAGGCGCGGTTTCTGCAGCGCTGGCACACCCGTTTCTTTGTCGTTCGGGACGGCAAGCTTGTTATGCCAGTTTTGCCATACTAACCCCTCCCCCCCCTCGGCCCACGTCCTTTTGTTACGTACCTCGAATCATGAGGAAGTGTATTGCCATCCAAGATTTATTCATCTGTCAAGTTTCTCATTGTAATTCCTTTCGAGCTTGTGTTCTGTAGGTATTGATGAACACGGAATAACTATTAATATGTGATTGTTGCTAGTATCGCACTTTTCCTTGTCCTCCCATGTATGTACTACAGTGCATGTGCGTGTATATACAAGTACCTATGTGTTTGGAAGACAATAAATTCCCTCAACTCTTAAAATTCAAAGCATAATGAAATGATAAGGCAAGAATTGAATCACCGCCGCTTGCGGCGGGGGCTCGCCTGCCACATAATTTTTATCTGTTGTAGGTGGTGTTGGAAAGCATTTATTACAAAAGGAGAGGTTGCTTGGAGGGCCACCCCCTAGTGGGCCACTCCCCTTACAATAATAGGCGGAGTCCCTTATTCCAGGGCTGCATTGGTCTGGGCCTCCACACGAGCAAGCTGGACCCGCGCTTGTTGTGCCACTAGATCCAGGCAGCCGAACAGGGCCGCCTCCCAGTGCTCTCGGGTAGGGGAAGGGGTTATGGGTAAAAGAGCATTTAGCTGATATACCAAGACCATGTGAAAGGTGGCAGCCACCTCCCACGGATAGGGCAGAGGCCAGAAAAAGAAGGGTCGAAATGTTTGAGTACTGCCGGGCCCAGTAGAGTGTTAGTAAAAAGTCTGAGAAGTATTCTTTCGCCCGCTTTCCCTAGCCCCTTGAGAGGAGCCGGGTTCTGACGGTGCGAGTCCCGTTAATAGGCCCATATTTCTTGAAAGTTTAAGAGAGGATAAGTGTCCTGGTCCAGAATGGTAGGGTCTACGCCGGGGGCCCGGTTGGTGAGTGCGCGGGCGGCCGAGTTGGCGGCCTCATTCCCTGGTAGGCACTGGTGGCCTGGAGTCCAAATGAGAAATCGGGTCTGGGGATCCTGATCCCAAGCTGGTCTACGAAGTATTCTTCGTGCTGTATGCGTTATCCAGCTCAGCTCATAATTCCGACAGGCCCCTCGCGAGTCGGATAGGATGAATTTAGATCGAGGGTGGGTGGCAGCCAGGGCGACTGCTACCTCCTCTGCGTGGGTTGTGCTAGGGTGCTTAAAAGTAAGGCCATCCACCTGTCTTTCCGCGTGAACGACTGCAGTCGTATACCGTCCTCACTTGGAATGGTGCGGGCCCGCAACATCCACATGCGGAGGAGGCGTTGTTCGGAGCCGTAATGGCCGTGAAGGGCATTTGCCCACGCCTGACGCCGTCCATTGTGGTCTTCTCTGTCCATTTTGGAAGGAAGGGTTCGAACACGGAGGGCGCCTCTCCTTAGCTCTGGCACTCATACCCTTTCTTCACAATGATGGTTGTATTGTATATGTAGCCGGTTCAAAAGGCGACGACCGGACACGGTCTGAGCAAGATGCGTGTATTAATTAGAGAGGTGCGCCTCGCGTAGCTTCCGATAGGTGTTCATCACCCACAATGCAAGGAGCCTCGCATTGGAGGTAGAGATCGAGAGGTAGAGCGCCCTCTTGATCATCTTGCGGAGAGTGACCTCCAGGATGTCTTCATCATGCTTGCGCAAGTGCAGGTATGGAGCTGAATAAAGAATTCGACTCGTCACAAAAGCATGGGTGAGTCCCATCGCATCCCTGCTTCTGAGGGCCCCTCGCTTGTTAGAGACGCGGTTGACCATGCGGCCCACTTGGTCGCCAACCTTGCGAACCTTGGCTAGTGTTGTGTCAGTGTGACGATTTTGGTGAATAAAGAGTCCGAGGACTCTAATGGGTGTGGCTTCGCGTATGGGCCCATAGCCCGAGAAGAAGTATTGGTGTCTTGCATCTTGGCGAGGGGCGTAGATGCACGAATTCTGATTTTTGAGGAGAGCACTGGAAACCACAGTACGTAGCATAGCGATCCACTATGCCCACCACTGTTTGCAGGCAGTCCTCCAGTTGACCAATATTGCCCTCTGTAGCCAAAATGGTGATGTCGTCAGCATATAGGGCAAACTGTATACCTTGAACCTCACTTAGTTGGGCAGGGAGATGAAGCATTGCCAAATTAAAGAGTAGTGGGGACAGCACTGCGCCTTTTGGCGTGCCCCGCGTGCCTATAGAGTAAGGGCCGTGCTTCTTGTTCTGAATGCGGATAAAGGCTTCACGGTCCGTTAAGTATTGTTTTACGTATTTAAATGTGTTGTGTCCGCATTGTGTTTCCCTGAGGTGAGCGAGGATGACACTGTGTTTCACGTTGTCGATAACAGCCTTAAAACCCAAGGCGAGAACCACCTTGTCATTGTGAGGGTGCTCGACAGGCGTGAGTACCTCGTGGCTGAGTTGAAACAGAATGTCCTGTGCTTGCTTCTGAGGTCGGAATCCGAACATCGTGTCTGCGAAAGTATTGCGGGCCTCTAGATATTTAGAGAGGCGATCTCGAACCATGGCTTGCATGAGCTTGGCTGCGCAAGACGTTAGGGAGATAGGTCGGAGGTGATCGGTATTGATCGGCGTACCCGGCTTAGGGATGAATGTGACAAGCGCTGTTTTCCATTATAGGGGTAGGGGTGTCTTTTGCGCTTTCACCAGCAGCGAAACTCTCCTTGGCTTCCAACCCCGCCGGGGTGGCGCAGTGGTTACGACGCTCGACTACTGTTCCCAAGGACGCGGGATCGAATCCCGGCCTCGGCGGCAGCTTTTCGGTGGAGGCGAAAAGCAAGGCGTCCGTGTGCTGTGCGATGTCAGTGCACGTTAAAGAACCCCAGGTGGTCGAAATTTCCGGAGTCCTCCACTACGGCGTCTCTCATAGCCTGAGTTGCTTTGGGACGTTAAACCCCACAAACCAACCAACCAACCAACCTTGGCTTCCATGTCAAGCGCGTCTAAGTTCACTGAAATTCTATAATTTGTTTACAGGAAAGGAAAGGCGCAGCATCCATCACTCGCGGAAGCCAAGAAGCGCACTCGTTCCCGCTTGGTCCTCAAAGCTGACGGCAGATGGGTGACGTCACATTCTTGCGGTCATCCTAATTGAGTGACGTAACTATTTTAGTCTTTGGTACTTTCAAGTGGCGCGCCAATTGCAGTATTTGTCAATCGCGAAATCCCGCTATCATTCTCACGGTAGACAAGCGGAATTATGAAGCCAGTTTCACAACCCCGGGCATGGCACAGCGATAAAGCGCTCGGCTGGGGATCCAAGGGATGGAAGTTCGATTTCCGGATAGACGTTATTTTTTTTTTATGAAGAGGAGTCACACACCTCTTAAGCGTTGCTAGGCGATGCCGGCAGAACTTGGCAAGAGGGCTGCGCAGCTGGGCTTGGCTGTGACGTCACTCGATCGCTGCATACGGCATGCGCAAAGCTCGGCCTCGACTCTCATAGTGAAGCTTTTCGCTTCAAAAATTTCTTCTCGTGTAAGATCCCTTTGAATTTTGGACTAACGCAAAACTAGATCTTCGTAAACAATATACAAACCACCTTATTGTTTTTCTTGTGCTCGAATCTGTCATGAATTGTATACAAGCTGCACCTTTCGTCATGAATTAGGATATTGTCAGTACAATGTTTTTTGTTCTTTTATCTTTTGTAGCTTGAGAGGCATCATTTCTGGCCTTTTAAAACTTGCATTTTAAATCTGAAAAAAAAAAAAATGTATGAACATTTTGAGCTTTTAGTTGGTTTGCTAAACCACTCAACTTCATTTGAGTTCAGAAACATTCAAGAAAAAAGTCTGATATTGCAATAAATTGCAGTGCACTGCATGTTCGGATGAAAATCTAATTGTGCAGCTTGTTGCCGAAATGCAAAGTTCAATTCAGTTGCTATCAATGCCTGAACATTTGACGGTATGGAAGGAGAGCAATTTAAGCATTATCAAAGCAGTTTTGCAGCGAAATGACAGCATGGGGCAAAAAATTACTGGTTTTGCAGAGCTCAGCTTCAAAATTACTTTCTGTTATATAAAGAAAAGATTTCAAAAATTTCTTAGCAAAGCAGTAAATAACAGGCTATCAGCTGAATTGCGTTTCACATTTTTGCAACGAGCGCCTTAGTGTGTAATTTTCATCCTAATACACAGTACACTACAGAATGTTTGCATGTTTGGTATTTTTCATGCAAGTTATTTGTTGAAACTGAGGGTAAATAGTCTCTTCCCGAATAGTACATATCAAAGGTGAGACTTTAGCCTAACAGAAAAACACACTCACATGGAAGGCAACAAAAACAAACACAAGGTTGACCAACAACTCATCCTTATTCCAGGGCGCAGACGAATATAAAGGTGAAAGGGAGAGAGAATGTGGGGCATTACTAACGGAAAAAAAATGACGCGCGTGAGATTAAAAGCTAAAACCAATGCGAGGAAACGCGGCTGAAACACCAGTGGCGCGATAACAAAAGGGGGGCGGTGGGTGGAACAGTGATGGCTGGAGACACCAATCAGAGCCAGCTTAGTCAAGCACTACGGCGCTACAAACTTGTACAACTGTCCGAGGTATTTCTTCTTTTCGGCGAGTACCACAAGACAGTGCTGATGAAGATCCCCGTAGTCATTATTGTCACCGCTTCCAGCGCTGCCTGCATAAACTACACAGTTTTGTTGTCTCCCAATGCTTGCAGTGTTGAGAAAAATGCTCCCCCCTCCCGAGAAGCGTTGTTGGAATACCTTGCGTGCTTCTTTGCTCGTTCATTGTAGCACCTACCAATCTGTCTTACATACACTTTACTACAATAGATGGGAAACCTGAAGCCAACACCACTTCACAGCCACGCATATCGCACCTGGGCACCTTTTCAATATTATTAACCTTTGCGCACATTAAAATGCTTGGGGGGGGGGGGCATACATCTCAGCACTGCAAGAATTGCAAGCCCACAGGATCTGCCCACTGGTGCACGAGCTGACTTACTTGGCTAGGGAGAGCACCCAGGTAACTCGAAACGTGCTCGAAGCAGTGGCAAATTAATGACTATTAGCATGGCCTCTGTGGCACCTACTGAAAAAGAGCAGAAATGCCTTGGACAGTCCTACACGTGTTTAGTGCCCTAGTGTTTGACTAAGTTGGTTTTGTTTGTGCTTCCAGCCTCCCCTACCTCTCCCCCACCCCCACCCCTTTTTTGTTGTCTCGTCGCTTGTGTTTAGCCACATTTTTTCACGCATTGGTTTTAGCTTTAATCTCTTCCAGGTTGGCCTTTTACACAACCCATGTTCATACATTTTCTTCTTTATGTTCTGCTCTTATCCTGCGGCATTGACTTCATTTATTTCATTGCAAAAACTGAGTGCATTTTTCGTGTTAACGCCCTTCATTTCTTTACCCTCTTCCTTTTGCTTTCATATTCTTCTGCATCCTTGAACAAAGATTAGTTGTTAGTCAGCCTCATCTACTTTCGTATTCCTGGTGTCTTTTTCTGTTAGGCTATAGTTTTCTTGTTGACATGAAACAACTAGCTCAGATCTTGATCATCCTGGAGTAGTAAATATTCTGGCTAAAGATTTCATATTACTGAGATATTTCGAGCTGAGTTTCTAAAAGCTTAAAAATGACACCTTGATTTGAAGAAAAAAAGAACTAAATCGATAATGAATGATTTTGTAGCGAGAAGTTCTTCATGCATAATATCGAAGTACAGTTCATATAAATTTTTTTTAGAAATTTTAAGGGTTTTTATTATATTTATGGACACTTAACTCCCTGACAACTTTCTTCTGTTTGACAGCGAAGGCTACACAAGAAAGGGAATGAGTCCGGCCTTTATCTTCATGCCACTGACAGTGGGTTGTTCAGGGGAGGGGTGATGAGGGGAGATTGAAAGGATGGTGCAGTTTTTTTCTGTCCCGACAGTGTGGGGGCAAAAGCCTATCTCTTTCCCTCTCTTGTGTAGCCTTCACCACATAGCCACTGAGTTTTCCATGAATACAGTCATGCAGTAGTCAGAAAAATTCAAAAGGCTGTCACATGATGGGATCTTTAACCCCTAGATAGGGAAATGGCTTTTTACTGTAGTAAATACTGCAAATTATAAAAAAAATGAGAGATTCAAGCACCCAGATGCATTCAATATGGAATGGCCATAAAGAAAGGATGTGTTATTGTGCTTACAGCACTGTTCTGTCAAAATAATCTCGGGTTCTTCCTGTATGCATTGTAAGGTCACATTATTAACCATGCCTATAGAAAAGCTGCTACATTACGAACCCACTGTGCATGGCATTTTCAAGCTATTAAGTTTTCTGTATCATTCTTGCAATGTGCCTGAGAGCAACCTTTATAACTGCAGGTGTGGTTATGGCCCGGGCTGCTTGTGCCACTCAACACCGATTTGGTCCTGGAAATTGCCGGAACACCTTGGATGCGTGAAAGAGCTGCTGTCCAGAGCCTAACTGCGGAGGCCTGTTGCTACATTGCAGGCTCAACTACCATGGAGCACACCATGCCACTTTAGTTGACATACTCAAAAGTGAACTTTCCCAGTAGAAATTCTCTTACACTGAATATGTTTGCAGTATTTTAGGATATGTACTTAGTACGCACCCCATGGTATGCTACAGCAAACGTCTGCCCGCGGTCTTCTGGCCACTTCAGCATCCAAGAGGCCGTGGTTTTCTGGCATCGCAAATAATCAGAAAAACATCAATTTTGTGTAGATTCTATCACTTGGGACACCAGCGATACGCGGCGACAAGCCGCGCAACGGCGTCGCACGGTGGGCTGAGGGCCGCCAAGGCATTGCCCCTCATTGCTGTCGCTCAAGTTCGGGGTTTTTAGAAAACTGCGCGTATCGCCCGAAAGCAGCTCGCGAGGCAGCCAATCGCAAGAGACAGGGGTATTCAACTTCTGATCTAACTTTTTTTGCGTTGTTTTCGTAGTCCGGCTCGAGCGAAGGACCTGCAGACGCTCCCTTCGTCTGATGCGTGCATATGAGTGCATTGAGACAATTCAGTAAAAGCTTGGTAGGGTAGTAAAGGAGACAAAATCCTAGTGAGGCTAGATATTGCTAATTTTCGAAAGGAGCAAGAGAAAGTCACTGCTTGCAATGGAAGTCAGCATCGCAGTGTAGTAGCGCACCACTGCCCTGTGACCTTTCTTTTTTTTTAAACACAATACATTACAAACAATTTCATCAGTGTTTTATCGTACGTCATGCTGTTTAGTGTTAGAAACTGGATATAGTGCAGCTGTACTCCCCCTGACCGAACAATGAGGCGGTGGTAACAGAACAACACTGAAAATGCGCCTATCTGTCGCCGAGTCCCGTCGTTCCGTGCGGTGTGCGCCACCAGCAACGACAGGCATTGGCATCGCCATTGCATGACACATCTCCAGGGATTGTAGCCTCATGCTGTTGCGCCTGTATGCGCAAAAGCATCGCTGCCGCTCGGCGATGCCTCCGCTCGCCACTTCGCTGTAAGCGGGTCAAGCTCTTCGTGCACTTCGAGTAATGCGGCTTAAAATGATTGCGTTTGGTTCAGGACCGAAATAAATTTAGAATAAAACGATATCGTTATAACGAGGGATTACTGTAGTGCAAATATCTCGAAAGGAAAATTAGAATTCCTTACATACATTCCCTCTGCACTATAGCTAGTAAGGACAACACTCCCATAAAGCATTAATTATACAGTTTATTCACAGCATGTGTAAAATCCACTACACCCCCCTCCCCCCCCCCTTCTTCAGACAACAGCAAAGCTGCAAGTGTTTTTCTAAACTCGTTTCCTTGTCACAACTGCTCTGGCTTCACTTGAATCCTTTTCTTCAGATAATGTCGCGCTAGACAGGTGTAGTCTACTCTGATTTGCTCTTTTTTCTATTGTCCTCTTCTGGAAAGCTCGGTATTCCCCTGTGGCCGTATATATTGTTACATCTCTTTACGATGCCTGTCTGTACCCTTTCAAGAAACAGGTGTCATAATCCAACCTGCTTCAGGTGGTTATCTTGTAGCTTATCCTGCTGCTGCCACTCTTTATTTTCGTTTTAGGTCGCCTTGTCACAGGTTGCAGGCTCATAGAAATTGATACCCAAGGAAATATTCTTTCACTCCTAGCCCTGCTTCAAGCTTGCATCTGTACAAGACATGGCAGAACAGAATTTGTCATGGTACATGGGTGCCTTCAAACGTTATTAGCACTGACTTGGTCTTTCCCATCATTCAAGTGGAAAGGATCGTCGCATGCCGCGGTTCAAGAGTTCATAAATGTTCGGTTTCCGGAAGACATTTCCTAGTTTCGTGAATTACGTCCCGGTACGAATTCACTGGGACCATCATGTAAGATTGGATGATAAGAGTTTTGGCTTGAATGAATAACGAGGTAACTGCTGCTACCTTTCGTGCAGTTAATTCGTTGGTGGTCGTCAGAAGGACGACATTCCGGTGGTATTTGGTTTTCAGGGTTCTTTCTAGCCCTCCCTCTTCCCTACCTGGCTCTTGTACAGAAGCAAAGGTAGTAATGCAGTAATGAGGGTCTGCGCAGATGAGAAGTTCTCTTGTCAAAATATTTGCTCACCTTGCAAACTCCAGCTCGCCCTAAACCCTTCTTCACAGCTCTTTTATTTACCAACCAGCCTACTTACTTTAGCTTGCGTAGCCATACACTATATAAAAGGATATTCACTCTGTCAAGCAACAATAAATTGTGGATTGAGGTGAAGATATTTCTGACATAGAATGCTGCACCACCGTCAGGCTAAGTTAATGTACACCTTCTTTTGACTCTATGGAGCATTTGTGAACATCAGCTTCTGCCTAGTGCATGATATGAAATTTTGTAGGCCGTGCACCAGCCTTAACTTTGCATAACTTTGAGTGTCTGCTGCAGTAGTCTAATGTGACTTGTGGTGGTGATGCACTTGGTCTGAAGCAGCCTCAGTTGTAATGCCACACCTTGCATTGGCCAAGGGGCGGCGCCTAATGTCTGCTGGCTTTCTTGCCCATGTGTGAAAACTGTTCAGCTATGGTATACAGAAGTACATAGAAAGTTCTGTTGAATTAAAACAAACATGGAATGCATGCTTGAAATGAACAATACCAAATAAGAGGCAGAAGTGAACTTTTTTGTGACTATATTTCAGCAATCCTTTGGCCTTCAGTTATGACCAATACAATAGTTAAGCAATTAAACATACTTATGCAAAAAATATGGTTCACTGCATTTTAAACCTGTTATATCACGATATGTATGTTTGGTTTGGCTCTTTGGGTTTAATGTCCCAAAGTGGCTAAGGCTATGAGAGACAACATAGTGGCGGGTTCAGGAAATTTCGACCACCTGGGGCTCTTAATGTGCACTGATATCGGACAGCACAGGGGCACCTTGCTTTTTTCATCCATCAAGAAGCGGCTGCTGTGGCCCAGGTATAAAGTGCTAACCGCATGAGTGACAATTCACGGCGGTGGGCTCAGGGCACGCGTCTTTGGGGAAAGGCCGCGGCGCTGCTCTAGATCAGCCGTCGCCAAACTGTTCTCTCTCATTCCTTCTGCGCGTGGCTTGAAAAACGTTACGCATCAAATTGCCGAAGGTGCTGCGATAGTCTTTGAGGAAGGACCAGTGAAATTGGAGTTCGATGTACGACGCAGCTTCCCTATACTTTTGCATGGGGTTTTCAAGGGGCTATTCCACGAGTTTGATGGAACCATAATTCGAATTATCCTGGGTCAGCTCTAGTAATTATCTGCGAGTACTTGCCAAATCTACCCTATCCCATCATATTTTTCGTTATTTTCCTTTTGTTGTCTAGATCTGTTGTTACTACCTGTTCTAAGTATATATATTCTTGCTACTTTTAGTACTTCGCTACCAATTGGTAAACTGCTATTCCTTCCCGAGGCTGTTAAACATTGCTTCTGCCTCCTGCATGTCGATCTTTACACCTACCTTTCTGCTTCTCCTGCCAAGGTCATCAATAATTTTTGCAGTGAGTTAAAATGTTAAGCATGAAGATTAAAAGCAGAGTGCAGTTTTTTAAAGTGAAATAAGCTCCACAGGACTACAGAAATTGAGAGCTTGTTCGAGAGGTAGAAAGGGAGAGAGTGTTTACAGTTTACCAGGTTCGTTGATGCCTGCATCTTTGAAATTCGAAACTTGGGCTGCACTGCTAGCTGTTCGTCTATGCAAAGCATCTGCCGAGCGAGCTGCGCAGTGCTGCGAGGAGCCAAATTCTTTCAGCAGCATGCACACCGGTGCCAGCACGTTGCCTCTCCCCCATGTCCTCTGCAGGCCATGGTGTGGCTTATCAAGTGCATGCCTTTTAGAGGCGAAGTTATAGCCTTGACTCAAATTTGTGTGTCCTGTTATCGAAACATCTCCCTTCATCTCAAGGGGTCCAATGGCTGAAAACCACTGTTCTTAAATGCACAGTGCTACAGGGCTGTGTCAAAATGGAACTGCCATGTTTCATTTTGCCATTTTTGTGTACTACCACTTGCATAGCCATATGCAAGATCTATTCGTGTATGGCATGGGATGATAAAAGAGAATTGAGAAGATACATGTCTTTTCTTTTTTTCAGACTGTCTGATGCAGTACATAGCAAAACATCCGAAAACAGATGTGCCTGATGAAGTACAGATTCAGTCATGCCGCCAACATCTTCGGCGCTTCTTCATTGAGGCCAGCCGGCAAGGACATCGCAGGAAGACCTCAGTTGCCGATGATTCCAATAAAGCTGGAATCTGAGCTCCACTTTCTATATGCTGCTTATTCAGTGCATGCTTCAGTAGGTGAACCATTTCTGCTGCTACCTGGATGCACAGAAGCTGTAAGCTTGCATGCCCAGTATATCACTTAGCAGGTTAGCAAATACAGCATCAGCTCCTCAGCCATCAGAGAAAATAGGGGCACTACCAGGGTTCTGTATTGTCTTCACCAATGAACTGTAACTATATGTGGTACACAAGATGACACACCATACAGTGTGCTGTATACCAAGGCCGGTCTCGAGGGAGAGCGCGCTTCTCTTCTCTAACGGCCTCATCAATGGGGTCTGTTTTGACCTTCCGCCGCACCTCGGTGGGGCCGCCACCGCCCCACTGCTGTGCCTCTGCTACCGCCGTTCACGCGCAAAGGAAACGCACTCGCTCTTCGTTCAGCCCGCGTCAGATGCAACCGGCAGGTCCTCACATTTCACCCCTTTGGTTTGTACAAAGATGTCATAATCAGCGTCTAAGATTTATGATGTACGAGGAATAAAATATAGTCAACGCCGCTCACTTGCGTATGTGCCTTCGTCAGTGCGGCTAAGCACGGTCGAATGAAGCTGGTACACTTCAACATTTTTTGACCCTAAATTTTCTATAGAAATAAATTTATCAGTCTATGCAGTGTTCCTTCGAAATCTGTAAGCAGGTGTAGCGCGACCTGACGTGAGTATGGCAACCTGTTGGCTGGAGATTCTGTCAACAACTTCCCCATGTAGCACAAAGTGGGCTATGAAGGGTGGGCCCCGGTGGGCCCGATGTAGGCAATGCAGGACAGCCCCGGTGGGCTCAATGTGGGTGCTGCAAGAGGGGCCGACGTAGGCCCGAAGCGGGCTGTCGACAAAGCCTCAATTGGCCCCACTAGGGGCCGATGCAGGCAGCCCTTGCGGGGCTGCCCACATTTTTCCGGCATTGTTAAAAGGGCACATCCCGCGAACTCCCCGCGATGGTCCTACTTTGGACCGATTTGGGCAGCCGCTTTGGAGGAACATTTTTTTTTATTTCAGTTAGCCCCTCAGAAAATGACATAGGACCAATGCGGGTTCTATAGCGCTAGCCACACTTGGACTTGCCCACATTATTCTCATAGGGGTCCGACGTGGGAAATTGATGGAAAGCCCTAGTCCAAGTTTTCCCAATCAATATTTAGGCACATAATTAAGTAGTTACTTTATAAATGTCTGCACTTTCTAAACAGCCACAATATTAAATTTTACAATAATTCATAACTTTCATCTAGCCGAAATGACTTCATGTACATCTTGTTCAGGCTATGGAGATGTGTGTTCTGAACAGTAATATTGTACTGCGAGTTGCAGGCTGTCCAAAGCAACCACATAAGTGGCAACAGTTAGCAATCATGTTTGTTTTAGTATACGTAGCGCAATTTGCACGAGCGCGAGAACTAAAGCCATGTAAATTTCTAATCGACTAAACATGGCCACAACTGTTATACAAATCATCTATAATAGTATTTTAGGGCAACATCTAATGCAAATAAAAGTTGGAAACAATGATTACGCAAATTGCACGCACTCCATCTAGCCCCATTACGGCCGATGTGGGACCTACAGCGGTTTTGTGTGGGCAGCCCCAATTGGGCTGGGTGTTGGTTTTGAACCTAAAGCCCACTTGCTATTGCACGTGCCTTCAAATTCCCCACAAGGGACCAATTTTGGTATCATGCGGGCCCTCCCGCCTTCCAGCCCCATTACGGCCCATGTGGGATATAACGCAGTTTTATGTGGGCAGCCCCAATTGGGCTGAACGTTGTTTTTGAACCTAGAGCCCACCTGCTGTTGCGCGGGCCTTCAAAGCCCCACAAAGGACCGATTTTGGTACCATGCGGGCACGCCCGCCTTCCAGCCCCATTACAGCCTATGTGGGACCTAAAGCGGTTTAGCTAAGGCTGCCTCATTTGGGCTTCACGAGGGCTTGCCCAAATTGAGCCCTTATTCCTATTTCACCTGCCCTCAAGTAACCTACAAGGGGCCGATTTGGGCAGCATGTGGGTATGTCCGTTTTCTTGCCCCACTACGGCCGATGTTGGTCCCACAAAGATTTAATGGGGGCGGCCTCACTTCGGATCTATGAGGGCTTTCCTATAAAAAGCCCACATTTAGGTTGGATTGCCCTCAAATACCCGGCAAGGGACCCTTGTGGTCTGGATGCAGGAATGTGCTCTGCATTAGCCCAAGAAACGCTGCTATGGGACCCATGCAGGAGGAGCAGGGGCAAGCCCAAATGGGGCTTGCCCACATTTGCCCCATCGGGGACCGATGCAGGTTTTATGATGGTTGCCCCAGCCCCACTTGCCTACATCGGACCTACTGGGGCCCCACATTCTGTGCTACCTGGGTCTGTTTTCGTTTAAAGCAAAAAGGGCACGGGCGAAAATTTATGGGGCATCTCAGATTCAGAGTAAGGAACAAAATTTACGCATGTAGTTAAAATTGCAGTTGTCTAGTGGAGTGGGCTCTTCTAGCTTCGTTCAAAACAAATCAGTTGGTTGAAAGACAAAATATGTATATTTAGTATAGCGACTGACGCACGTGTATAAGACGCAGTCGATTTAATACATAGATAAGCAACTTTTAATCAAAGAAATGGGCATGAAAAGTTATGCATAATTAAAAGGAGCGGCAAACAACATTGTACGACATATTCATCAATTCATCAAAATGTAACCTGCAGTTAGAAAATTCAGTCTCAGTATCTTCCTGGACCTTTTGTTCATAAAAGAAGCCGGTCTGTAATTCCTGTCTGTCACTTTCTTGGCATAATAGACAGGATTCTGATAATTTTTTCAGATATCAAAGACGCGGACCTTATAGCATGGCTGTATAATTTCTTCCGGGCAGCTCAGCAATGTCGAAGTCTCAATTGTGCTGCTTGGATCAGGATTTGAAGTACTTTGAGAACATTTGTGTGAGATAGGTGCACGAGAGGTTTTTCTTTTAAGAAAACCTTGTCTAATAGGGCAATAAACTCTGGTTTCGGATTATGCAGTCCACTAGAATTCTTCTCCTCGTAGAAGAGTGTACATGGGGCTGCTCCTTTAGCTAGTTTCAAGATAGTGCAAGCGCCACACCCGAAGTCACCGATTAACTGATCAATGTAT
Organism: Amblyomma maculatum; assembly: GCA_023969395.1. NCBI lineage: Eukaryota > Metazoa > Arthropoda > Arachnida > Ixodida > Ixodidae > Amblyomma > Amblyomma maculatum. The sequence continues at coordinate 26,454 of JAJIZL010034103.1, forward strand.
TCATCGACGTAAGCTAAACCTGAATTTGTGACAGTGGGTAATGGGATGACAGGAAATGCCACCACAATTCCTTCATTTCTTTGGTTACTGATTGCGGCCAAGCAGAAATGATTTATTCGGCATTGACGAAAGCTGCCTTGCTTTTGCTCCAAGATGAAACATCCGTCTTGACAACGTGTTCAAGTGAAGCTGTTACAGCCCTCGCGTCTCGCATCTCGTTCTTTCCACACATTAGCCTTATTTTCCCTAAGAGAGCCTCAATGGGGTCGCTATTGAATTTCCTGGTGAGGACGGAGCCGACACCATTCCCCAGGAGGTATTCTAAAACTTGTACAGTAGACTCTTGAAGAACACAATTCCTTAAAACATTTCCTCAGTGAAAGTTCCCTTCTTTATTGCTTTAGAAGTTTCTTGGGTGCTTTATAAGCAAGTGAACTAGTTTGTCAGCCACTGCAATTGAGTATCACTAGCTGCGTCATTTATAAGCCTCTTTACCGCTTACAGCACAAGTGGTGTCATGAATATCAAACCATTGTTTTATTGTTTTTATAAGCATAATATGTAAAATATCTTTAAAACAGCATTTATTTGCAAAATTAAAATAATGTTTAAATACAACACATTTGCTAATATAAATTATAATAAACTTAAAAACTCAACCTTAGAGTCTACTTTGACTGTTATACTAATACTTTATATCATGCAAGCATTATGCAACTCACATTACATTATTATGAAATTATTTTCATCTTCGGTGCTATATATGGATGGTTTCGCATCTAGCGCTGAAAGACGGTTTTGCTGTTGCAGAGGAGTTGCTGTAATGTTAGCCTTGAAGAAGCTTCAATGTGATCACTGCTGATTATTTTTTGTTTGCATTTTTGTGCAGGCTTGGAAAAAATTCGGATTGAAATGGGCAAAAGTAGCTACCATGCCGCAATATATGTCATATGTTTTTCCGAGCGTTCGCTGAGCGACAGTGTTTTATAAAGACTGTTTACGTGTATAGTACACTGACGACATGCCGCTGCAGCATCTACCTTCCGTGTTCTTTCATTTTGGGGCTGCACTCACCACGAAACCCGCGAGCGACAACGCGAAACCAGGCAGAAGCCACCCCGCGCTGCTGAAGCAGATGAGGAGCGAAACGTGAGCAGGTCGCGTGCCTTGCGGCGGTGGAGAGCGTAACTCGAGGACAAACGTTGCCATTGCTCCCGCGGCTATTGATAAGGCCGGAAGAAAGAGCGCACACTCTCCTTCGAGACCAGCCGTGTCTGTACATACCTACCTTGCTATCCACCATGCACACCATAACGACCATGTACATAACAACGACCATGCTCACCATAACAACCATGCACACCATAACGACCATGCACACCTTAATGACCCTGCACACCATAACGACCATGCCCACCATAACGACCATGCCCACCATAATGACCATGCCCACCATAACGACCATATGCCCACTACCATAATCCACCATGATCATGGTTCCATCATAACCACCATGAGAAAAAGTTCCGACAGGGAATGGAGTTAGTGATAATGATATTAATAGCGATGTTAAACATGGTGCCTTTGTTTTATAATGATTCTAGTAGCAATAACAATGACAGTGTATGTACTGAAAAACGTGTGGTCTAATCCGTGCTATGCCTTGATGAGTCCACTGCAGAAACACATGCATGCTGGCCCTAGTTTATTTGGCAAAAACAAAATTCAAAATTTGAGAAATCAGTTTTAAGCACTCGACTACTGTTGTGGTACCGGCAGAACCGCATAAGACCACACAGGTGATAACAAAGTAATGCAGATGGTTTATTTTCGATGCGTCGTAGTCCGAATCGGCACACATCTTAAGCCTGCCCGGCACGAAGGAAGCCCGCGCTCGCTTTCACGCGTCGATGCTTGCAGATTCGTGGAAATGACTCCTATTCACGCGTGGAGAGTGTGTGACCTTGCGCGAACCTGGCATAACACTCGCATTACTCGAAAGCGGCGGTGATGGACCAGCGCAGAAGCCAGCTACTGTTGCAGTCGATCAGTTATCAAGTTCGGCTTCACGGCTTCCGAATTCATCCCGCTGTGCTGCAATCCGACTGATCTGCGAGGCACTGGCATCTGTCTGCAACAGGGCCCGGCTAACAATTTAGCATTATTCTAATATTCGAATAATGCCCGTTGTTGTGTATTCCATCTATTTTAGAGCCTCGTTATTGGTATGCCTTGTTTTTGTGAGCCTCATGTCAGTGTGTTCTAAGTATTAGTTTGATTTCCTCTGTATTGTGCCTTGCTGCATAAAGCTTTTCGTTTTTTTCTTCACTTTGACCCTTTCTCGGGCTTGACTCGTTGAAAGGAGGGAACCAAAAGGCCACTCCTTTCAGTTACTACAAATAGCTTGTTTCGTGCTGAGATTGTCACACTAATTAAGGGAATCTCCTTTAACACAGAAGCAGCCCAGCATACACGCTCTAACGGCGTCCCGGAGTGCGCACCAGCGAGTGGCGCATTGTTAGTAAATATAATTACTGATGGTTGACAGTCGTGCAAAGTTGTAATCAATGGAAGATGAAATGCCAGTGGCTCACATTTAGTTAATAAATATGCCCATAGCGGTACTAGGTTAGCATAGGTGGTGGCAGTTGACGAGTGGAATATGCAAAAGCACAAAAAAGGAATGTTTGTTCAATCACTAAAAGCTAATAAGTGGAGACTAAGCTACTTTTATCGCGAGAGCTACGTTGGTCACGGTCTCGCCATTTCGCCGTGCCTGTCCGTGTCTGCCTGAAGAAGACAAATAACAATAAAAAGAAGAAGAAAAGAAGCAGTATAAAAATAGCAAAAAATAAAGTAAAAGTAGTAGAGGAAATATAAGAAAGGAAGAGGAAGAAAATAGATAACTCGGTAGTTTGTAGATTGATTTATAGGAAGGGAAAGGCGCGGTAACTGCCTCACTTGTTTTCTGTGAACACCTCAACCGCGCCGTAAGGGAAGGGAGGAAGGTGGGAGTGAAAAATGGAAAGAGAGAAAGAGGAGCCGTAGTGGAGGGCTACGGGGTAATTTCGACCACCTGGGAATCTTTAACTTGCTCTGTCCTGATGGGGCTGGTGCAGGTGGGTCACCGCTGCTTTCGCCAAGGGCTGGCCTGGCACCGAATTCTTATCTGTTGTAGGCTGTCATTGCACATGCCACCGCTGGTGGTGGACGACGGCTGTTGCTGCGGCGCGCGTCTTTCTTTCCCTCTTGCTTTTCTTTCATCTCTATATTCTCTTCTATCTGCACGAGGCAGCGGAGGTGGCTCAGCTACAGAGCCAGTAGCAGGACCTGTGCATTTTCTTTTCCTTCTTCCTATAGCCACAGCAACGCTGACATCGGGAAGTTTGTAGAGGCGAACGACAACAGCGAGTTGCTAGGGAAGAAGGTTCGTTCGAACGCTGAGACGATGGTGTGCCCCGAGTCATCTACACCCAAATGAGAACCATCAACGACGAGTGATTCACCTATGGCATAAATAACATTGAAACCATACAGCAAAGTACTATGCGCAAAATAATGTAATAATAATGATTGGCTCACAGGAAGGAAAAGGCGCCGTATCTGTTGCACTTGTGTCTGTGAACACCTGAACCGCGCCGTAAGAGAAGGGAGGAAGGTGGGAGTGAAAGACGAAAGAGAGAAAGAGGAGCCGTAGTGGAGGGCTACGGATAGTTTCGACCACCTGGGGATGTTTAACGTGCGCAGACATCACAGAGCACACGGACGCCTCTTCATTTCGCCTCGTCTTTACTTTCAAGTCGAACATAAGCGTTGCCATACAGATTGCTCTCGCTTAATTCGAGGTTTCATGACAAGCTAAACCACACCTAATGTTTTAGACAACTGGCGATGTTACCCTATTCAAACAAAATTTCGGTGGCCGTTTGGCTTGTCACTGGTCTAATAGGTGGCAGCTAGAGCGAATTGTTGGCGCCAGACTAGTTTTCCCAGAGTAACAATCTGATACATTCGCAATGTCGTTATCGGAGGAAGTGTATTAAAAAGGGTAATCATAGTTAGTACTTATTCACCTAACATTACCTTTAAGTAGGGCTTTCTACAACAACACACGAGAGTTACTGAAAATCATCTGATAATAATCGTGCAACTTGCACGTTCATCTGCTTCGATGGACGGCCCCGTGACGGACAAAAAATTGAAAACGTTCCGTCGGGGTCGTGCAGTGGTAAGACGCCCGACTACTGTGCCGGATGTCCCGGATTCGAACCCGACCGCGGCGGCTGCGTTTCGATGGAGGCGAAACGAAGTGGCGTCCGTGTGCTGTGCGATGTCAGCGCACGTTAAAGATTCCCAGGTGGTCGAAATTACTCTGTAACCCTCCACTACGGCTCCTCTTTCTCTCTTTCCACTTTCATTCCCTCATTCCCTTCCCTTATGGCGCGGTTCGGGTGTCCACAGAGCAAGTGTGACAGTTACTGCGCCTTTCCCTTCCTGTGAACCAATTTAACTTAGCTGATAAATACATTCTAGCATTCCCTTTATAAAACACCATAATGTGGATTTTACCATAAGTACTGTTAACCAGACTTCGGGGCACGTCTCTGAATTGTCACTTTTATAACCCAATTTCAAAAATAATAGGCTGCAGTAACTATGTTTCTGCCCCGCCGGTGTGGCGCAGTAGTTACTGCGCTCGACTACTGTTCCCAAGCACGCGGGATCAAATCCCGGCCTCGGCGGCCGCTTTTCGATGGTGGCGAAAAGCAAGGCGCCCGTGTGCTGTACGATGTCAGTGCATGTTAAAGAAGCCCAGGCGGTAGAAATTTCCGAAGTCCTCCACTACGGCGTCTCTCATAGCCTGAGTCGCTTTGAGACGTTAAACCCCGCAAACAAACAAACAAATCATGTTTCCTTATCGTTTCACTAATATTAGGGAGTTTTAGAATATGGGAACCCAAGGCTTGGGGCCCCTATGAAAATAGCGTGCCGTAGCGCAACGTTCGAGCCGACGGGCGAGTTTTAGAATAGGGTTTTGCCGACGCATCGGAGCGGGGCTTGCGTTTGTCGATTGCAGCGCCGAGGCGGTAAACCGTGAAAAGCATATAAATATATAAAAGCCAACAATGCTATTTTAATCAAAAGAAACTGCTGTCATTGTACAAAGCTATCTTAAAGACACCAGTTATATAAACTCTTTTCTTCAGACAAGATGAAATCGGCCAATCTTTACCAATCCAGGCTGAGCCGGGAAACCTCATTTGAACCTTCCGCACTTACCGACGCCCGGTCCCCATGGCAACCAAACGAGGCGAACTCGCTAAGCCTGGCGGCTCGGTAAATCCGGAAGCAATCAGAAAATATGGGACGTTTTATCGCTTACATTTGGTGGTGCGGGCATTATGAGACATAACACAAGCTTCGTTGGCATTTCGTTTGCCTTGAACGCGTGACACCATGAGCGGTAACGACGAATGTGTGCCGAGGCGAGCGGCCGCCGCTTGGCCGGACGCCGCCATTTTCCCCGACCCTATCCTGCAATAGGGTCCATGCTATTTCGCCGAGATGGGGTGACCGTCGTCCGCTGACCCAAAAACCCAAGGCCCGCTCGGGTTCTGCTCATGCGCACTCGCGCCCCGCTATTATCCTATCCCCCTAAACCGATAGGGTCCCCCTATTTTAAAACTTCCTATGGAAGCACTCCGGGCAGGTCAGTAAAGACAGTTGTTCACAGAAGCGAAGGAAGTGTTCAAATTGCTAATTGTTTTATCCCAATAATAACAATTATATGCGACTACAATCTTATTGTCTTATCAAGTCATTATTTTTTATACTTAGGCATAAAAGCCTGTTGAAGAGAATTTTATTTTTCATAAACATCTACAGAACACAAGTGTATCCGTCTGGGGCCTTAGCGGACAAAAATCAATAATTCTAGAGGTGTTCAATCACGCACATATACACAAATATACATACAAATATACATGCTCTTTCACTGATAACATTTCTGAACACCTTTTTCTGCTTTGTGGAGCTATTTCATCATAACACCATTGAAACGTTCCTCTCACTTGCCTATCTTCCTAGTATGTAAGGATATTTGCGGTCACTTTACCATTTGCAACAACAATGAATCTCGTTGACCAATGTCGGAGGAATTCTTCCTCCCCCAGCATGACAAGTTCCTCATTCAAGTGAGTGTATAATAACGTTCTTAATCTATGCAGCATCGGAAACATGACTTTTTGCGGTCGCCCCCGCAAAACAGCCAGGCCTCTCCGCTTCCACAGTACATACATGCCTATACACATGACAAGCTCTATGAAAATGTGTCTGTGGCGACTCTGCCACTGCATTCTGGCATGAAACATGCGCGTCACTAGGCGAAAGAAAATCTGCACGAAACTGTTGAGTACAAATTAAGATGTTGCTGCAAACTGCCTCTTTATGTCACGGTCGAAAACACGTGCTAGTGTAGAATGGGATTCTGGATATAACGCAATGGCAAGGAATCGCTTTAAGGGTGTTGCAGTTGTTACCCGTCTGTATACTTTATTACTTCTACTGCTTACAGTTGCTATTGGAAGAAAGAAAAGAAAGGAAATTTAAAGAATATCTGCCAAAATTTTAGCTACGCCTCTGGCACTTGATCCAGAGTCAGACGTAAGATAACAATATTGCAAGGTATGCTTACAACTTCTTACCAATTACAAGCTCAAGCCAAAATTGAAGTTTTGTTTTAGCTGCTAATAAAGTTTGTGTTGAACACTTTCGCCTGGTCTGCAAGGTTGGGCGTTTTAAGCGATAGATTATTCAGCTCGTTCGGTCGAAAAACCTATTGGCATCGCAGCAGAAGCAGTATTTAAAATAGTAGTAAGTAAACAGCGCGTATAGGAAGTAATCGGGGGCTGTTTGAAATGGTCACAACGAAATATCATAGTTCACTATGCTATAGAAGAACGTTTACAGTGCAATTGATTAACAAATTGTTTTCTATAATTGAAAAAATTAAAATATGAGTTCAAAGGTGTCAGACTGCTTAGATTGGACGAACAATTTGTTTTAATTGTCGGCATATAAAAACGTGCATATTCTTAAAATACACTAAACTCATTCCAATTTCTAATAAGATAATTTTCAAACAAGCAGAGTTATCAAGTTAGCTGTTTTCCCGATAAGCTTAGCGGTTTTGCAGGTCTTTACACCATTCAACATGAAAAAAAGAATGTATTGCAGGAGGTGGCACGTTTAGCAGTTTTTAAGTCCTGTCGACGGTTTATTGGCAGTTTTTATCCTACTACAATATTTGATTAGAATAGTTTAGTTCTCAGAAGTATATGAGTTCAGTATCAAATAACCTGAGTTGAATTCAGACTTAAACCCAAAAACCATACTGAACCAAATTAAGACAACGCGGATGTGAACGCATAACGACAGTGAGGCCTAAAGGCGGCAAATATTCCAAGACTTCCAAAACGACTTGACTATTCATGCGGTATTTTTATTATAATCATTATGTGTACTAATTCCGGTCACCATGTCCAGTTAACTGTTACCAGTTTCGCGTGGGTAAAGGTTTAGAAAACAGGCCGCAAGAACCTCTCTTCCGAGTAAAAATCGCCTGTATTCAACACCAATAAAAAAGGCCATTCTGTGAGCTGGAAGAGTGATGTGAGTACAGCGGCGCTGTGATGGAGTGAAAAAACACTGGAATGTTTTCAGAACATTTCTTCGTACTTGCCACATTTTCTCTCTCCATTCTGATGCTGCTAAGAATAACGCAGAGGATGCACGCGCCTGCAGTAACCTAACGTTATCAGTTACAAGCAGGGAGCCTGAAATTACTAACCTTATGTTAATTCTTCAAGCTTGCCTCTGAAGGCAGAGATAATGCTGCCGAAACTATGAACTGTTCGCAAACGTATTTCCAGCGATCTGCACGAATGAAAGTGTATGTTGGGAACAGTCCTTCATTTCCAATTAGCAACACCGGTATCCGTTGACAATTGCCGACACAATGCTCACCTAGCCAAGATTCAGCAGACTATTGTTTTATGAGTGGAAGTGTCTACAGGCAGGAACTTGTTGTCAGGAAACAAAGGCATGCATTTTTCAAATTCAGTTCGGAACTACAGAAGGCAGACAGGATATATTTGAGATGAAAGTATGTGTACGGTCTCTCATACCCTGAGTCGATTTGGGACGAACACCATATTGAAACAAAGTATTTACAGTTTAATGTTTCTAATCTAAAGAGAAGAAGGTGTTTTAATGAGGTCACAAAATACGCACGGAATTGAAATTTTGGCGTACATATTAAATACAGTGGTAATAAGTGGCTTTTCGGTTTTCTTATTGCAGGTTTTCGTTTTTTTTTCAATGCAACACTTCGAAGTACTAGAGAGCAGAACTATGGTTTCAGTTTCACAGAGGTTGCCTGTCATTCTAAGAGAGTCATATACAGTACCGACGGAGAAATCTAATTACAATAAATAGAACAACATCCTGAGTATATGTGCTAAAATATCGAATGCAGTGCGAATATAGCTGAAAATATTTATTCTTTTTTGCAACACATCCCAATGGCAAAATGCTTCCCAATAATGTAATAAAATATGGTCTATTGTTTCTTGTTTCTTCCATATTAGACAATGGGTTCCTCACGCTAAACGAAAAATCTCTTCTTTCTAAGATTGCGTTTACTGGTAAGATTCTGGGATGAGAGTTAAAGGAAAAGACCTTAGCTCCTGGTGGCATCATCAATTTATCTATCGAAGCTCATAAGCAAATTTCTCTGACTCTGTCATATCCGTGATCTGACTCGGTATTAATTTCTAACACTGTTCAAATACATAAATTACTACTGGTTACAGTACACAAAGACATAACACCTATAAACATTGACAACAAACTTTATGAAGGTACTAGGTGGAAGGTTAGAGACCGTGAAAAAGGACATAGTTGGTCCAGAGGTATAAAGAGAAGGTCGATTGCTTCCAGCATTCAGAGGGTGCGAAGTGTTCTTGAGTCGTGTGACGGGGGGGGGGGGGGGGGGACTGCAGGTTCAGGCAGCCACGTTTCAGATCGACTTGCAAATTTTTGAACTCATTTAAAAAATTATGTTTTCTATCTTGCGTAACGGGGATATGTGTTGCATTGCCAGCAAGGGCGCGGCCCTGACGTCTAGAAACAGTACAAGATTAATCATATTCAACAATCTGGGAACCCCTATTAGCGTGAAACGATCAGTGCTATAGGGCTGTCTTTTCAGCCGTCTTTTTTATATTTACAATGACACGTTTTGCATGAAATATTTGAAAAAAACAATAATGTTATTTTTAGATCACAGGCCGTCGATGTGGAGCTACAGGCCTACACGGGCGATGTTGCTGCTTTTACAGCTGATAGGGGCATTATAATTGAGGCTGTAAATTATGTCCGTAACCTCTCTACAGTTTCCGATAGCTGGCTTATCTGGTCCAGATGTCTTGGTCTCTGGCACTTATTCCGGGTGTCGAAGCCTGACCGCTTTGCGAATAGAACATAGGCGAAAACCCAGACCTAGTACTTAGGCATCGAGCTGGATGGTTACCGCCACAGTTAGTAATATTGGAAAAGGCCCACAAAACAGCTACGGGAGAACAGAGCACATCGAAATAGCTTGAGACACAGAAACACAAGCACAAGAAAAGAAGTACATGGGACAGCGCTGTTCCGTCTTGTGTTTCTTTGTCTCTCTGGTTCAATACGTTGGAATCGCACCAACTAGCCCAAATGGTCACCTTAATAAAAAGCATATCAACGTTCACCAGACCTACTATATGTGATTATTTGTTTCAACCGCAAAGCTTTGGTACATAATGCAAGTACTTAACTGTTCGCGAGTAAAAGTACATAAGTCGCATAGGTTGTACGCCATCTTGGTTTGGGCTTCCTAAAGGGAATGCTGCATCAGGATGAAACTGTTTCGAGCTGTTGAAGATGGGGAGTCTGAGGCTTGAGCACCTCATTTGAATTCCAAATGGTCAAACGATTTCTGCTTTTTCTCTTCGAGGCATATTGGACCTATTCCTACGGACCTAACTGCAAAGTTAGTCTGTGGCGCCTGTTGCCACAGTTTATGCGTGCACCGAGTAGGTAGCATGTGAGAGGTTTGGTTATTGCAAGGTTGTAGTCGCAAGTGTTAGTCTTCGTTCAGCGCATTTCTTAATAAAATGTTTGGGCGGTATAAATTCAATAAAGCTCTAGCACGATCTGTGGGATATTGTTTTCCCAGAACCATCCTTATTTAGTGAGGCGGCCGTGGTGGAGCAGGGGTTATGGCCTCTACTACCATACCCTACGATGTGTGATAGAATCTCGGCCGCGGTGACCGCTTTTCGATGAAGGCAAAAAGAAAGGTGACCATGTACTGTACGGTGTCAGTGCGTGTTGAAATACCCCAGGTGGTTAAAGCACTCCACGTGAGCCGCTTAAACAGGAGAGCCCCAGGTAGAGCTGTCTTAAAGAGTTACGTAACGCACGACTCGTGAAAAGCAGACCGGAATTCTAGTTGTCTTGCCTGTACTTTCTCCATGACCACGTAGGGGGCGCCACTGAGCGTGTGCACGGAGCCGAGGAGAGCTGCGTAAGATGCGTGCTGCGCCGCTGTCACTGCGTTGCGGACAGGGGTAAGGGAGTCATTCCAGTTGTGTACCCAGCTGCGCAGAGGTGAGAGCTGAGGTAATGTGACCGAGGCATCTGCAATTTATCACTTGACATCGGGGCAAGGGCGCGCGGTGTTTCATCAATATCATTTCAAGCTGGTAACTAAATTCAGCCCATTGTATGCTTAGTATCTACATTTATGGGCGCTACGTCTTTAGCCTGGCCGAGTGCATCAACGGTTCTGCGTAGAAAGCGCACCATTTATTATGATCCTTTAATAGCCGGAGATGAAATAAACAAACAAAATAAACAATGAAACCAGCATTGTGTTGTGTATCAAAAGAGCAGTCGCTCGACATTCCATACAGCAGCATTGAACGACTGGTTTGTCTCAAAAGATACACATCTGTCGAATAAACATCATAGTAGAACCTCCCACAAAGGCTCCTTATCACATTTAGGTGGTCTTAAGTACTTCCTATATTTTATTTACATCCCCTGATTGCCTGCATTGTAATAGGCCGGGTATTAATCTCGTCCATCCGTAGCCGTCCTTCAATTTACACCCACATCCTCTCGGCAGCGGGTAAAACTAGCGGCATATCAATCTGTTCTAGCCCCTTCCCCGACGGCATACCTCTCTCGGTCTTTCTCGTCTTTTTCGTCGGTGACTAATACCTAGTGCGTCGTCTTCTATAGCGATTCGTCCTGGTATTGACCAACGCGCTGGCAAACGCCGATACCATAAGACCGGTCAGTACTCTCTTTGACTACACAGTGTATTCAGCCCTGCATGTACAAACTCTGGATGCGACGAGTCTATAGGCCAAATTCTTTGTGAGTGCCCGATATACAGTGAGGAAAGGCAGTGTTTGTGCCGTACGCTGGAGTATCTAGATGGATGCCCATGGAGTGAAACAAAGATTTTAGGTCCCTGGCCACAGCGATCGTCTGCGGTGCAGGCCTCCCGGGCACTGCTCCGCTTTATGAGGACCACACGCCTAATCGAAAGACTATGAGTTTGCCATGACATAATGATGTGATATGGCGTGTCTGTTATGTGACTGTGCTAACTTCAACTATCCCTCTCTCACAACTTTTTTATTCACTCATCCCCTTCCCTTAGTGCAGGGTAGCGAACCGGTTGCTTTTACCGGTTAATCTCCCTGCCTTTCCTCTTCATCTCCCTCCTCCTCCTCCTACACAGTGTATTAAAGTATCTGCGCTCCATTTGCAGACAAAACTTCACTAAATAATATTTTAATTGCACTTTGTTTATATCGCTATGCAGCAATCGGTATGGACAAGGAGTTTTTATAACAAATTAGAAGTGAAGAATACATTTTTTCTGCGAAATGCAAATGAATTGTTATGCTTAGCTTTACTATAGCCTAAACTTCTTTTTAGCCAAAATGTCTACATTGTTTTTCAGTCTTGTTGGGCAAAGCTTTTTGATGATAAGTGTTGGGCACACTACTATTGCCCTTGTTGGTTTTATACTATTGTTACGAGGTGAGTTATGCCTTCACGGAAAACGGGGTCGCGCCAGACGTGGGAAGTCAAATCTTGTTCCCGTTCAGCACCGCACTTCTACTGCTTTTACAACGCACACCTCGCGTCCTTCAATTACTTCGCCTTCGCTCCTCCGTGGCAATATCCCCGATAGTAGCATAGCTTCAGGCGAGAGACGTGCGGCAGTGCAGTCTTAGCGGAAGGGCGACCAGTTGAGGTAACGCGTGCAATTTCATAGGTGATATCACTAATTGTGGCCACGATCACATAAGGGCCATCATAGTGGACGAGTAGCTTTTTATGCAAGTGGCAGCGTCGGAGTGATCGTCAAAGCCAAACCATGTGACCCGAAGTGTAGATAACATGCCGGCGAGGGCCATCGTAGCGATCCTTGAAGTGCCCTTGTGATGCATTGACTTCAAGCGGGCAATCCGACAAGCTTCTTAAGCCAAGGACAGTATCTCGGCGACATCCATATTTCCAGTTTTAGTAACCGGAATGATTGATTCGAGAGTGTAGCGCGACGGGCGAGCGTACAAGAGATAGAATCAACTGAATCCGTTAGTTTTAGGAGTAGCAGTATTGAAAGCGTACGGGACGTAGCGCAGCATGGTTCCCCAGTTCGTATGATCCTAATCTACATACATGGCAAGCATGTTGGTCAGTGCCCAGTTGATGGCATCCGTCAAACCGTCTGTCTGCGGGTGATGCGGTGTTGAGTGCCTGTAGGTGAGTGTTTATAGACGTAGCAGCTCCTCAACGATATCGGCAGTGAATTGGCGTCCTCGGTGACTGATTACTGCTCGTAATTCTTCATGGCGCAAGAGAACAGAGTTCAGAAGAAACAGCGATACTTGACCTTGGTAGCCGACGGTAGGCAGCTGTTTCACAATAGCTAGTAAGGTAGTCAGCAGTTTATGATGCATCGATTAACGTTTGGATATTTGGCAAAAGGCACTAAAAGATCAATTCCGACTTCTTCAGATGGAGTACTGGGAGGCGACACAGGGCGAAGTAGGCCAAGAGGAGCGGAGGTAGGCCGTTGATGACACTGAGGCTACGTGCAGCTCGCCACGTATCGTTCTGCCGTAGAGCGCATTATCTTCCGACAAAAGCGCTATTGAGCTCGATGGAGTGTGCACGCCAATCCTAGATGTTCTGATGCGGAATTGTAACGCATCACACGTAAAATAGAGGTGTAAAATGCGTTTGTAACAACAAGCGGGTATCGTGTGCCCACAGGAGAGTTATTTGTCCACAAGAGAACGTCGCGGATACAGAAACGGTATCCAACTCCCTAGTTGCGGAGGGGGAAAAATGAGGCTGAAGAGCAGGATCTTCGCGTTGCTTTCGCTTAAATACCTCAATTTCAAGAAAGTCTGGGGCGATGCCGGAGATGTAGTGGTTCAAATTGTCACTGGCAAACTCTGCTGATGGCAGCAGCATTGACGAGAGACAGTCTGTATCGCCGTGTCGGCGTCAGCTTTTGTATAGAACATTGAAGTTAGAGTCCTATAGACGAAGGGTCCAGCGCACGAGGCGACCACATGGATCTTGAAGACTGACGAGCCAGTACAGGGAGTGATGTTCTGAGCATCTTCACTCCACCTATAGAATATGCATTTCTAGATGAAATCGTTGCTGACCTGCTTTGTTGTTTCGAGGTACCTTATTTCATTAAAGAGCAGAGGTCATTAAAGCAGATGTAGGATGGCATTATAAAATGCCTGTCCCCTCAGCCCTCTCTTTGTGACAATTGTTGTGGATGCTCGCCGCGCGGATCTGTCCATCTGCTTCTAGAGGCTTTGCTGGTGCAGGTCGTTGCAGTCGTTTCACTTTGGAAAGATTCCTAAACATGACTTAAATTTGAGCATCACATTCTATATCTTTCAAAACATCATGTATTTTCAGAATGCTCTCGGCAAAATATTCATACACGGATCTGGCACGAGTGTCACCGTGCCGATAATCCATAGCACTGAGCCACGCAGAATGCAGGCCTAGCAGGATAAAGTATCGTATGGTATTGTATCATCTTGAACAGGCAGAAACCTGATACCATGCGGTGTAAGAGGAAAATCCTTTTGAATGGTACGCTGCAACACGTCCCAAAAGAAGATAGCGTTGCTACACTAAAGGAACATATGTTCGATTGTCTCTGGTTTGTTACACAAAAAACAGTTTGCCTCCCATGGTACCTATATGCCTTTTTTATGTAACCAAGTATGCTCATATTCGTCGTTTTCTATCGCTGCTTTGCTGTTTCGCATTTTACATCTTTTTCTCATGTGCGGTCGTCCTTCGACGAGTGCCCTGTAAATATGCTGAACCTTTATTTTTTTATCACCACCGATAGGCAATATCATCCATCATTCAAACGTATCAGTGTTTTGCACGTACACCTAAGAATATGCGAATATATTACGTATTGGCTTTTTCTTTCGCCGTGTTAGAGCGCATTTTTCTTTCTACTACATATATATCTCGTATGGAGCCACTTGTCATATACCACCTTTAACTGCCTGTCTCTCCAACGTTGTTTGAATGCCAGGTGCTGCTAATAGAGTAATTGTAAATAGTGACAACCTGCCATTTTGTTTCTGCACCTGCGCCATTTTTTTTTGTTTTGACGTTGTTGAGCTGTATAAAGACTATACATAATTTTTATACGCGTTTTTTTGGCATTCCTTTGGATGTACTGTGCTTGCTCGCATGCTTTTTTAATGTTTATCAGGTTATCATATGTTGTGTACCTCCTGAAATTTCCCAAGCCTTATTTTTCATCTTTTTTGATTCTCTGCATTTTTATTATACCAAAGTTTGTGGTTCTGCTTTAGTATTCCGGATGACTGAGGGATGGCAATTTTTGCTGCAGCAAAAATGCAATTTATTTAATTTTCGATCAGTTCATTAACGTTAAAATTTTCTGAATATATATTGTGTAATGTAGCTTTTCTTTAAATGTTGCAGATCTGCTAAATGCAGCTTCCAGCGCTGCGGTTTCATTGGGATCAGTGCAGGTGATGATGGTGAATAAAATACGCTAGTGATCACTCCGCCTATTAGGTGCCTAAACCGCCCCGTGTAAAAGCGCTAAAAACACATGGTGAACTAAATGACAAGTTTAAAAAGCTCGTTTTGCCACTTGATGCAGACCAGTACATGAGTTTGTAGGACTTTAGCTAACAAATATTATTGAAAAGAATAAGATCCTCTAAAATTTCTCTTCTGCTGTGTGTTTTTCGCTACCCCAAAATGAGAATGTGCAATAAAATGCCCAGCCTGCAAATATGGTTGCGACAGTTGGCTTAAAAGGCCTTCTAATCTTTTCAATTTTTCAAAATTTTCAGGTGTGGTTGAAAATATATAGCACATACTGGAATGATCTTATAAGGGGGTGGCTGCCACAACTTCAAAACTAGTTTTTAGTTTAAATTCACGAACTGCGATGCTTTTTTGAACAATGATAGCTACCTCTCCTGAGATCCTGTCTGTCTGCTCACGGTCTTGGCGGAAGACATTGTACATATTAGTACACTAGTGTGCTTCAGACTTACGTTTATTTACTGCAAGCACAGGGATACAGGAGAAAATGATGCTAAAATGTCTTTTATGACGATAATTAATTAAATATTCCTCTGCAATTTCAAATAAATATGAATGCCAACCCTGTATCTGATATGGTAGAATTATTTGCTTCGGGCCCTGTGATTAGGGCCATTTCTTTTCTTGGTCGATCCAATAATTTCCGCTGCCTTTGCGGCGACGTAGAGCTACCTTGAGTTCTGTCTATTGCCTTATCAGATATTCTGGACGAGCATGCAAGCTGCACGCGGCCATATCTAGTAGACCTTGACTCATGGTCAGCGCTCTTGGGTCATGCTGACCCTGGGGGCCGCGTGGCCTGCTTTGAAGGTGGTGATGCCGCACCTAGAGCGAGGGTGGCACTGCCACAGCCCCGCGGTCTGCGGTCTGTGCAGGTGCCGAAAGCCTGTGCGATGCATCTCCCCATAAGTGTGCACCTGTGAAGTTTTTGTTTGAATTTAGAGAGAATGCGTTCAGGGTTGCCAAGCGTGCTCGAGCTTCTGTATATGTTTTCTGTAGTTTTCAGTGTAATTACATTTTTTCCAAAACAGCTAGGCATGGCCTAGAATAGGTCAAGTGCTCCCCATCGCAGTTAGCGAAGCATGGTGCTTCTGTACAGTTTCTGAGCTATGGTATTTGACAGAACATTTGGCGCATGTGTGGTGCCTGTGGCAACTTTGAGATCCGTGACCAGATCTCTGCCAGTTGTAACATGGACAAGACTTCGATAAGTATGGACGGACAAAAATATTTCAGTAGTCAACTACAATTGATTCTGGGAGCATAGAACTGGTAAATTTAAGAACGAGATGCTTAAATGGAACTTTTTTTGTCTCTTTCCGCATTTTCATCCTCTTAACTTTGATTACATTTTGGTCAGTGAGCTCATCCTGCCTTTATTCTTCACTGCGTTCAACGTATGTCAAAATCTTTCCCGACATACCAAATACGTACTGCCAATTGTGCGGCGAGACTGCCACTTTAGGCCATACAATCTGGGACTGCGCGGTGGATCCGCTTCCGCAAATCTAGTATCATCTCCTTCGCTGGAACACTTGGGAGCTGTTCTCGCCAGCCGGGACCGAGACGTCCAGTCCCGTGCCTCGGCAAGAGCGCAAAAGGTCACTGACAGACTTGGACTGCCGGCCATCTGGAGCAGCTGAATGCATCCCAAGTCAAAAACCATCTAAAACGCTGAATAATATTTTTTTTTCTCTCTCTCAATGAGATCCATCCTTTATATATCACCACGGACGGTATTTATTGAGCTGTTGGGTGTAATTGATACTTCAATGCTCCCAAATATCTTCATTGTAGACAGTTTGGACACTTGATGCTTCTCGTTTAGTCTAGGAGCAAGTCTCCACATAGCAAGATTCGTAGCCTTGTAAAAAGGGCCCAGGGAGTGGCACTTCGCAACAATGGATGAGGAAATTTTCTTGTCTGGTTTACCAGGCTGTCCATTCTTAACAATGTGCACCTAGGGGAAGACTTTTTTATTTTGGGCAAATATTCTACAGTTACATATTCCGTCGTTGGTTCAGAGGACGATCGTGGTTTGAAAAAGAAGGAGCCATAAAAAGAATTATTGTGTGCGGCCACGGTGCCACCAACTAACCATGAATCCCAAAGTGGGGACACGACAAGCACTTTGATATTATTCACGTCTGCGCTAGCCGTACATTGTGATTATAAGGAAATATGGCAGGGCTCAGTGTAGCTTGGCCACACAAGGTTAACCCTCGACGCCTGGAAGTATTACGAAAAGTACGAAGTAGGAGAAAACAGGACAATTGAAAGAAAGAAGATAGGAAAGTTAAAGATGGAGGGGAGGACAGGAAAACATGACTACCGACTTCCCCCGGGTGGGGTAGCCATCTATGGGAAGCGGGAGCCAAAGTGGTGTGTTGCTTCCGCCGAAGGGAATTTGGTCCAAACACTCGGCGTTGGTACAACTACCAGGATCGCATTTTCCCCAGACACGGTTATGCCGCGCATGGCTAAGTGTTGGTGCTTGGATCCGTAGTGCCGCACAGGACATGTAAACATCTGTTTTAACAAATTCCCCCTGCGGAGGTTTGAATTAAGTACCGAAGAGCAATTAATATTGACGAACCATGGTAATCTCATAAAATCGACCTTGCACGTTGCAACAGTATGGTGGGTTTGAACTAGGTACCGAGGAGCTTATATAAACTAACGCTGCGGTCCCGAGAGTTATTCTGCCCTGCATTATGAATGACATTTTTCAACTAATAGCAATACATTCAATGCACAATTACATATTGCCAAAATAGGCAATCATGTTACACCGGATACGATATTATATCATCAGTGCACGATTACCATCTTAATAATCAACCAGACGTGTTTTCTGTTATCGAATGAGAAAACATTATTTTAGAATTGCTTCAACTGACAAAAATTCAAAATGTTACTTGCTTGACCACTAGTGCCAGCCCTACAGTGTTTAACAGCCCAGCACATTGATTGTTCATGCCTCTCCATAAGGCCTATGCCGCCCTATGAAAAGGACAGTTGATAATCTCCAGTGGCTATCTGTATATTTTTTTATTTCAATGACTAATAGAAGCTTATTTTGATTTTCTTCCTTAGTTAAATGGTGCTGACTTCAACATTTACATGGCCAACATTAATTACCACATCGTTGTTTGGCTTCACATGGTTTTGCTAATATAATTGAAACCCCAACCAGAATAACCATTGGACGTCAATCTACCTCGGACAAGTTCGTTACTATTTTATCCAATTAAAAAATTAAGGCAGGTACATTAGAATATCCTATAACGACAGAACAGTATTTCTTGGACCTACGACAACGGAAGAAGTTGAATGTCTCCCATTAGGCAACAAGGACAGCAGTTTCCGAGGCATTGATGACCTGCAGGTAGGATCAATAAAATATGTTGCACA
This sequence comes from Amblyomma maculatum, assembly GCA_023969395.1. Taxonomy (NCBI): domain Eukaryota; kingdom Metazoa; phylum Arthropoda; class Arachnida; order Ixodida; family Ixodidae; genus Amblyomma; species Amblyomma maculatum. The sequence continues at coordinate 45,132 of JAJIZL010034103.1, forward strand.
TATCAAAGCTCCGCCTGTTACACCGATACTTATCCTCTCTTTAACTCTGTTAACTCTGTTCAACCTCTGTTTAACACCGATATTCAACCTCTGTTCCCAGATAAAATTCAGAGCGCAAAAGTAATTGTCTTATTTAAAAAGGGAAGCCTCAATGATCTAGAGAATATTAGTCCTGTCTCTATTTTTCTAGTTTATTGTAAAGCCTTGGAGAAAGTCATGCATTCCAAGTTTACAAAATTTATTGACAAATATAGCTTGCCTACACCATGCCGAATTGGATTCCACAGAAATAGATAAAGTGACCTTGCAATTTTGAGCAATAGCAATATATATCTTAGATTGAAAAGGGAGATCTCTTAATAGAACGTTTGCAGATTTTTGAAAGGCATTCAACAGGATAAATCAGGCGTTGTTTTTTACAGAAGTTGTTCTACGGGAATAGAGGCGAGCCAGCAAAAGTAACAAAATTTCACTTTTCCTACAGAAAACATGCAGACAGTTTAAATAATGTACTATCAGAAATAAAACCGAATTTTTCTGCTCTCCCAAACACGGTTAACATCTAATGATATGTAAGTGAATGAAAAGAAAACAAAAGCAGTGATATTTCCCTCTAAAAAAAAATGTTTCTACACACATTTTTATTGTAGTTAAGTCTATACCCATAAAAATAGTTGATCATTTCAGATGTCTTGTAGTAACCTTTTCTTCAACTATGTCATGGCACATCAAGTAACCACTGTTGTCAAACAATTGGCGAATGTAACTGGCATGATAGGTTGCACACGACGCATTCTTTCCAAGTTACTCAAACCGCTTCCTTATAACGCACTTTTCAATTGTCCCCTTCATTACTGTCACCTTGCATGGAAACTGCCGTACATTTCTATTTTCGTAAAATTCACTCCTTACAAAAAGTGTTCTTCGCTGTGCATTTATTGTTAATTATAGGTCACGCAACAAAGGTCTTTTTATTGTAGCTGGTGGTATCACTATCTTTGAATTGTAATGCACCGGTTGAGCATTCGTGTTTAAATAGTAAATAAATATAGCGTAAAAAATATTCGAAGCTTGGCCAATATGAAAGAGAAAACAACAAATGACCCCCTTAGGCAGCCTGAAAAATAGATAGCGGGAACTGCACGCCTCTACTCCAGGCAACAAAGCTTGCAACACACATCCTTCCCTTCTGAACGCTTAGTCAACTGTAAACTTTGACTCCTTTAATTGCACCCATTGCATGCTGCGTAGCACGCGTATGCAAGGTATAGCCAAATTTCATTATTGCTGACTTGCACCTGAGCATTCTGTTTTCTCTACTTGATCAATGGAGGTATTGTGGATTTGTTCTAAGCTTCTTTCACTTGTGTTTCTGTTCAGTTCACCGTGAATGATATTGCAATGTACTTAGCTTTCTGCTGTTCTTTTTTAACCTTTTTTTCTCCTTTTCTTTCCTTTTTCTTTGTATAAGACTAAAAGCTGACTGGGCTGCTCTGCAAATAGGAGCCTGGTTTTGTCAAGCTGTTTTGACAGGTATTTCTGCAGCTGCTCTGTTCATCTACATTTAAGGACAATATGAGTTTATTGATATTATTAATATTACTAGGCCGAAACAATGCATTTAGAATAAAAATTCAGTTGATAGTGATTGGTGTGTATTCTTACCTTTTCGTTGTCTTCTTCGCGCTCTTAAACTACGTCTAAATTCTATTTCTTTATTGTCTTCTATACTCACCGAGTTTTCTGTCCCCCTGAAGTGGAGCGATAAGCAAACAGCTGAATGATAAAAAAAGAAAATTCCTTTTGCGCAGTATGCATTTTGAAATCGCGAAGGAAGTGTGGGTCGCCGACTAAGAACATGAAGCAGTAGCAGCTTGTATAAATTCTTGCAACTATTTTCAAGGCAAGTCCTTCTGCGAGCAATGTAGAATTGCTTCAGGGGAGGAGGTATACTGGAACCTATTTGAAAACAAAACAGAAATCAATAAAATAAAATGAGCGTAATTGTGAGCTTGTATGCGAGGTCATAAAGGATATTCTTTTGTTGCGCCTAACGTAGGAGGTTTGCATGCATAATGCATGACAATTATATCCAGCGCCCCACTTTGGTCCTTCTTGTATGGGATTAACGACCGAGGATGGCTTCAGTGTAGAGAGTATCGCTTTATATCCAGCAGTTCATATGAGGATAAGAGCGCCAGGAAGGCTTTATTTTCCTCCCGAGAATAAGAACTGTCAGGGCTCTGAGAAACCGGGTAAACGCCTTTTAATATTTTTATCTTTGCTCAGCAATAATGTCCGATCCCTAAGCGAGAGAAAAGAAATACGTGATATAGAGAAGAGCAATGTTTAGTATTCGTATTTCTCCATCCACTCCATTGTTTATGGCTTCCTCCATGGTCCGTTTATTCTGAAAGGAGAAAATGCGCTTCTCGCACCCACAAGTCGCCCCTAGCCAACATGCACGACTGTTATACATCATTTATTTTACTTCCATTACCATATTACGATTTTTGATCAAAAAAGTGTCCGGTGTGCAGATTATACCAAATGCGCAGGGACGCGGATCTCCTTGAGGAACATTGCTGCGAAGTCATGCATGGCTTTAAAGGACAAAGTTTCCGCCTTATGAATTGTATAATATTTCCCCGGCAGGGGTTATTGAATATAGAACGCGTTATGGCTTGCCAAAGCAGAAACGTGTTGTTTTTTCGATGCAACCAAAATCCGCAATTCGAATCTGCAATTATAGGACGAAAGTAAACAAATTGTGATTAAAAAAAAATTACCCGCAACAGCGTCCATAAACCATTGAATCTATTTCTTGCAAGTAGCGCTGGTTATATTTGAGGTAAATCAGTTTAAGAAAAGGCTAGTGTCATGTCACCAAAGTGTGCTGCTCATTAAAGATCGAAAAATCAGCGCACAATTTTCTTTTGCTATTGCTAATAAAGAGCATCGTGCTTTTCAGTGATATCACGCTTCAAACCATTTCGTTCCTTGTTTAAAAACTGCATTATTGCGCCACAGACATTACCACCGTTCTTTACACTGTGTAATATTGTATAACACTAAGCTTGTGAATTCGGGCTATCGGACGTCCAATAAAATATGCTGTGAACATTTATTGTTTTCAAGTAATTGCTGCATGATTTTTGCTGTGACTGAAACTATGTGGTAGCAATGCTGTTTATTTCACACCGTGCGCTGACATAGTTGCATTGCGGTTACGGTAGGATAAACGCGAATTAATCGAATCGGCATGATTGAGAAAACAGTGCGACTCAATAACTAAAATTGCATAAGAAGGAACTCTGTGACTTCAGATAAGAGGAAAAGTTTGCTGAAACGCGTCATAGAAGGAAACGCTTTTTTTGTTCAGGTTGCTTCTGGAACACTAGAAATGGGATGAGAAAAGTTCTTCCTGATGAGTAGTTTCACTTAGGAACAGAGTGGCCATGTATTCTAGGCAATTGTTGCCAGATCGTTAAATGAGCGTGGCGATGTAGTAGCCCAACGTCTCGCAGCACCATGTATGTCGAGGCTGAGACAAAAACAGCCCCATTGGGACGAGGCTGAAAGGAAAGCGGGTTAGTGAGCCGGTGCACATCGAACTAAAGGCGGCGCTGCCCCCTCACCTATTGCACCCCTAATATATTTGTATTTGCATATCTTTTTCAAAGCATCGTTTAGCAAAACTGGCATTGGTTCTTACTGCTATAGTGCTGTGTTCATTGTACATGTGCAAATTTGTTTTATTTGCGGAGGCTTGTAGCCGTGCTAGGTGCACGCGTGTTTTGGAGGGACCCAAGGAGGGCTAAAATTATTTTTTTAGCGATGTTTCTGGCCTTCTTAGCGTTGTGTTTATGTCGAGGTTTAGATAAAACATGATTGCTGTTTCTTGTTTTGCTTCGTTACAGTCTCTTCAAAACTTCGAAGAAGCATATCAGAAGCACATCACTGAAACAAGTTCCAGTACTGAAAAATAGGCTTTGGGAACTTACAATCAATCGTGACTGGGCTGAGCAAAATAGCCCAGAAGCTTTTTCAGGTAGAAACAAAGCAACGCATTTACGACAGCGCAGCAAGAAAATTACTTGAAGCATCAGCGCAGAAGTAAAAAAAATGCACTGTTATAAATATCAAAGAGCAAATGTAAAAAGGATAATAATAATTATAATAATAATAATAATTGGTTCACAGAAAGGGAAAGGCGCGGTAACTGTCTCACTTGTTTTCTGTGGACACCTCAACCGCACCACAAGGGAAGGGAGGAAGGTGGGAGTGAAAGTGGAGAAAAAGAGGAGTCGTAGTGGAGGGCTACGGAGTAATTTGACCACCTGGGGATCTTTAACGTGCGCTGACATCGCACAGCACACGGACGCCTCTTCGTTTCGCCTCCATTGAAACGCAGCCGCCGAGGTCGGGATCGAACCCAGGAACTGCGGCACAGTAGTCGGCCGTCTTACCACTGCACCACCCCGACGGAGACAATGTAGGAAGAAAATTCAATTATATTTCTGTTTTCGAAACTATTTTGATGCTGCTCTACAGAAATTACCAAAAAAACAAAAGCTATACACAATTTACATAATAACTACCTTGAACTTAAATACATATTCGCAGGTCCACATTTCATTTTCTTACGCGTCCAGTAGATTGTTATCGATGGGTGCACTTCTGGCGCACCCTAAGGCAGTTTTTTTGCCAGAATGGTGGCGCACAAATCACTTTAGTGCCATGCGATTTCGAGGCACCATTTTCAATATTTTGCTAGGCTAAGAGTATAAGTTATATCTGTACTTTAGACACTGAGCCATAGCGTACGCAAAGTTCATGTTTAAAAATTATGGGTTGCGCAGTGGTTACGGCGATCGACTACTGTTCCCAAGGAAGCGGGATCGAATCCCGGCCCCGGCGGCCGCTTTTCGATGGAGGCGAAAAGCAAGGCGCTTGTATGCTGTGCGATGATAGTGTACGTTAAAGAACTCCAGGTGGTCGAAATTTCCGGTATTGTCCACTTCGGCGTTTCTCATAGCCTGAGTCGCCTTAGGACGTTAAACCTCACAAACCAACCAACCAGCTTCTTGGCGCATTGCTTGAAGGAAGCGAACTACCGGTTATAAAATTAGATTACTTATTGCGCTTGTCCACCCGTCACGTGGCAGTCTTTGACCGGAGGCGACATCATACCTCATTTCCCATATTGTCGATGTTTCACGTGGAAATACATTCTGACAAAATTACAGCTTCCTGTGGACAAGGTAGCTTGACTTACAATGAAAGTGTTTGTGCACATATTATGAAAGAGCGTGAGAAAATCTTGCTTGAAATTTAGAAGTGCCTTGTCAACGGTGGTGGTACGATAAAACCAACCTATACAACAGAACGTTACTATATTTTTTTTAGGAGGAGCTATCGCTCTGAACTGAGAGCATATATAAGTTCATTATGGTTTACTTCGCCCACATGATTAGTAACATTGACGCGTTTTATTTGAACGTCACCAAGCTTTACGGTGACCAGCGCACCTGCCAGCACTTGTAAGAACCCCTGCCGACAAATACTTGAGAAGTCGAAGGAATTTTGCGACATGTTCTTTTATTGCGTCATCGGAGGTTGTCTTCCCCATGACAGTTTCTGCGATTGTTACCATGCCAGTGCCCTCACCTGTCAAACGAGTGGGTAATACCATTCAAATGTACGCGTTGCATTCCCCGCGTTCTTTCAAAGCAGATTACCTCACAGGCATTCATAACTGTTCCTGACGCGGTCTTAGCGTGTTTTCATGAGCAACTATGACGGTCAACGTAGACTGCAGAGTGAAGACTGGCCTTATTCTGATGAGTTTTTAACCGCCCCAAGGTTTAGCACCTAATTCTGTTGTTAGATCAGTTAAATGACAATTGCCTTTTTTGTAAAAAGTTATTGAACGTTATTCTGTTTGAGATTATTCTAGGCCTACTGTTGGGTGGAAAGCACTACGATTCTGATGCCGGCCGGTGATTGCTTATAAACATCTACTGAACGCTTGGAATAAATATGTGCTGCTAGTTAGTGCGCACATTCCTCTTTTTAATGACTTTCTTGCAATTTGTGTAAAACTCGAGCTATCCCAAATAGCGCAAGTCGTAGAATCAGTTTGCTAATTTATTCCCATATTATCTGTCTTTGTCTTCTTAATGCCTTCAATATCAGTCACAATTAGCTGTCTCCCCCACAATCTTGATATATTGAACAAGAAGCATTATGCCCAAGCGTATTCTCACCGTGTGTAGCCCTATTATTCACTCTCCTGCCCTCACCTTTGTTGTGGCTATTTGCACTGAAATAAGCCGTTTTCTCCTAAATCACACAATAAAAGACACTGTCATGCCAAAGTGGGCACTTGCCCACAAACAAATTTAAACACCGCAGAAAATAAACGAAATCTTCCCTTAACTAGGCCAAAAAGACAGAAACAAACTCGAATGTTACCTGCTACGAGTTAAGTTGCGCACGAGCGGCGTAAGAAGGAAGAATCGGGTAACCACAAAACCATCATGAATAAGGATCGGAGCAATTCCTGCTCCCACGTCCCATCATCTATAAAGTGTGGAATAAATAGAAAGAACTGTAATACGTAAGGCTAAAAAAAGCAGAAATCTGGCATGGTACCTGTCCTAAAGCAAAGAGATGTAGTGACTCGGCTTTGCGTTTCATATGCTAGGAATTCGAACAGTTGTTTACAGTACGTACGAATGAAATAGAATCAAAACTTTGAGAGGTCAAGGTGAGCAGCTTTTGGCTAGAAAGATCTGTTAATGGGATGTATGACCGTACAGCGGAAAATAAATTTAGTTTAGCGTAGAAATGATTGTCACCGAATGCAGTATTTGTTATCTTAAGCTTAACCGCTCTGGTATATGCTAGCGCCGACATTGAGAGAGCAGGGAAGTGATTC
>JAJIZL010034105.1:0-40319 GCA_023969395.1 Amblyomma maculatum
CGGCGAAAGCAACAAACGCGCTCGTCGGTCGTCGGACAAAGAATGCCCGTCACACTCGGCAACGCTCAATTTAAAGTCTGCACAGAACAATCTAGATAACGTCGCAAGCAGATACCAGCACGGGCTGGAACATTGTGGAAAGACAAGCGAGTGGCCGGAACCTTCGAGACAGATCTCGGTGCGTCTTGCGCTACAACAAAACTGATAAAGGTTTGACTCGCGACATCGAGCAGTAACAAACAAAGATTACGGAACTGATACGCGGTCCAGAATCAGAGTGATAAGCCTGTATGCCGGCGGCTGTTAAAAAACAACAAATACTGTTTTGAAGGTTTCGCGGCAATATTCGCGTTATTAAGCTCGAAAATCGCTTTCATTTGATACCCGTGATGATACTGTTGAAAAAGGGACGGATTATCGCGCATGTCACACCAAATCACGTTACACTGTCACATGACTCATCGAAATCGCTTTACAACCTTATTCATCTTAATATGCTCAGAGAGCTGGATCATTTGATGCCTATGGTTATAAGGTTAAAGAAAAAGCTAATTATCGCGCATGTCCAAATAAATCATGTTACACTTTCATGTAACTCAGCAAAATGGTTTTACTGCAATATTCGCGTTATTAAGCTCGAAAATCGCTTTCGTTTGATACCCATGATGATACAGTTGAAAAATGGGCGCATTATCGCGCATGTCACACCAAATCACATTACACTGTCACATGACCCACCAAAATCGCTTGACAACATTATTCATACTAATACGCTCAGAAAGGCCAATTATTTGATACGCATGATTATAGGGTTGATGAAATAGATTTAATTGTCTTGGCGGTCTAGGAACTGTTGGAGTGCGACCAGATTAAAATCAGTGGCGGCAGGATTAAATGTTTTGGCGCTTGGATTATTTTCAGTGGCGCCTAGATTAAATTATATGGCCCTATGATTAAATAGTCTGGCGTTTGGATTAAATTGAGCGGGAAATACTGTAGGTGTTCTCCTCATTACGGGAGCCCATTGGCGACCGCTGCAGCTCGGGCTCGGTGGACCAGGGCCTTCTGGCTGGCCAGGTCGGAGCAGCCGACCAGGGATGCCTCCCAGTCCTCCCGTGTGGGGTTGGGTTTGGGGGCAAGGTTCGGGGTTGACTGGCATGCCCGCACCATATGTAAGATGTCCGAAGACTTCTCCGCACAGTGCGGGCACTTTCCTGTACAGGCCGGATCAGAGTGTTTTAAAACTGCGGGGCACATCAACGTTTTGGTGTAAAGGCGGAGGAGTGTGTGTTCCTCCACTTTTGTAAGGCCCTTAAAGGCTTAGGATAAACTGCATGGCTCAATTGAAATAATTCAGTAATTTCTCGAAAAGTGAGAGCAGGATTGGGTTCGGGATCCGTATCATAAATGTCTGAAGGCGTTGCCCGGTGAGTGAGTGCGCGGGCGGCGAAAATTGCCGTTTCATTGCCTTCGAGACCCATGTGAGTTGGAGCCCATACAAGCGTTCGAGACACGTGGGCCTTGAGGTATTCACAGGTTTGAAGGATGAGGCGCGCTAAGAGGGGAATTTGCCCCTATTTAATATTTCTGCAGGCCCCCCTCGAGTCGGTGATGACTCGTGAGTCGTGTTCTGCGGCGGCTAATGCGATGGCAACTTCTTCCGCATGTACGCTTGAGCTCGGAACGTTAGGCCATTCACCGTGATGTTTTGATGAACGACTGCGGCTGTGTAACCCCCCCATGGTGAGGGCCGGAAGCGTCGACGTAGAATATTCCGTGCTTGTTCTCATAGCACGAGCAAGGCGCCTGCCACTATGGTTGTCACGTGCATGTTGGCCGGAAGAGGGCGTACGTGCCGGGCGTATCTCCAGATTTCAGGAATGCGTACGCGCTTTTCGTAAGTGTTGGGTGGCAGATGCGTAGTCGGGCTAATGGGCGGCGTCCCGACGTCATTTTTGAAAGCCTTGTGTATTGATTGGTCAAGTGCGCCTCTCGGAGCTCTGCGAATATGTTTATCATCCCCAGGCCCTTAAGACGCTGGTTGGATGTGTTGATCGGGAGATCGAGGGCACGCTTGTACATCTTTCTGAGAATCATTTCGAGGGCGTTCTCATCAAATCCGCGCAGGTGGATGTAGGGAGTCGAGTTGAGTTTTGACTGGTCACGAATGCATGCGCCAGCCGCAGAGCGTCAGTGCACCGTAACCCCCCGCGTTGGTTGGAAACCCGGCACACCATCCGGCCCACCGCTGATCCCCCACCTTGCGCAGTTTTGCTAGTGTTGCATCAGCCCGTCGATGTTTATGGATAAGGAGACCAAGTACTGTAATCTGATCATGCTCGGATATCGGACCGGTGGCCAGGGATAGTTCCATTTTGGTTGTGCACTTAGGCGACGGCCGAATGTGCACAAATTCGGATTTAGACGGTGAGCATTGAAGGCCGCAACGGCGGCCATAAGCGTCTTCGATCTCCGCTGCTTGCTGCAGGTTGGCCTCAATGTCTCCAACCAATCCGTGTTTGGCACAGATGGTTATGTCTTCAGCGTACAGCGCGTGCTGGATGCCTTCGACCTTCGCCAGCTGAGCCGGGAGTTTCATCATGGCCAGATTGAAGAGTAAGGGAGAGAGAATCGCACCCTGTGGGGTTCCCCTCGTTCGCAGTGTATATGGGCTGTGTTCTTCGTCTTGTATTCGGATCAAAGATTGTCGATCCGAGAGAAATTGCTTGATGTACTGAAATGTGTTATGTCCACAGTTCGTCTGGCAGAGATGTTGCAGGATGACTTCGTGTTTGACATTGTCGAAAGCCCCCTTCAAGTCAAGCTTGCGAGTACTGCCTTATCGTTGAAGGGGTATTCGACAGGGTTGAGAATTTGTCGGTCGAGTTGAAGCAGAACATCATGATGGCTGTTGGTGAGGCGCGCGTCTTTTTCTAGCTCCTTTTCTTCCTTCTCTATTTTCTCTTCAGTCCGCATGAGGCAGCGCAGCGGGCTCAGCTACAGAGCCAGTAGCAGGCCCGTGCATTTTATTTTCCTTCTACCTACAGCCATAATAACAACCGCTTTCCCTCCAACCTTCCTCCTTTCCATTACGGCGCGGTTAAGGTGTTCCAAGAACAAGTGTGACAGATACTGCGCCTTCCCTTTCATGTGAACCAGTCCCTGAAATTATTCACCTATTTAGCTTATTGGCCTAAATATTTTTTCTGCAGTAACTATACCCTCTATCGATTGACACCACTCTTTAACCTCTACCGCCTCTCAATTACTCACAACTGGTGCGGACAAGATTTTTCGGACACGTTCTACGGACACGTTCTGCGGACAGAAATCTGTGAACATAGTGAAGAAATGCTTTCGTATTAATAATTTCAGAGATACCATTACTTAGTGTTTGGTAAAAATAGGCCGTAGGATACTAATGCAGGATAACGGTAAACTCTCTAAGGAGATAAAAGATTTGATTAAGAAAGGCCTAAGTATAATGTATCAAAGCTATCAGTTCAGTTAAGTTCAGGCGTTCATTCGTGTCCGACTCTTCGTGACCCTATGGACCATGTCACGCCACGCTTTCCGGTCTCTCACTATCTTCCTAACATCACATAACTTCATCTGCAGTGCCTCGGGGATGCCATCTAACCATCGCGTTCGCTGCCTAACCCTTCTCCGGCGACCCTCAACCTTTCCCAACATCAAATCTTTCTCCAGCGACTCCTCTCCTCGTCAGATGACCAAAGTAGCTGAGCTTTAATTTTAAAATTTGACCCTCCAATGAGCAGCCAGAGTTTATGGTCGACAATATCGACTGATTTGATCTTCTGGCAGTCCAAGGAACTCTCAAGAGTCTTCGCCAGCACCACAATTCAAACGCGTCAATTTTTCGGCGGTCAGCCTTTTTCACAGTCCAACTCTCGCATACATACATCACAACTGGAAATATCATAGCACGATTTATACGGATCTTGGTTGGCAGACTAATGTCTCTGCTCTTTACTAGGCGGTTAAAGCTAACAATTGCTCTCTTTCCCAGAAGCCGGCGTCTCCTAATTTCATGGCTGCAGTCTCCTTCTGAGGTAATCTTGGATCCCAAGAACAGAAAATCTGTCGCAGCTTCCACTTCTTGTCCATTGATCCTCCAGAACTTGATAGGGCAAAACGCCATGATCTTTGTCTTTTTAATGTTCAGTTTAAGCCCAAACTTCTCACTCTCTTCTTGTACGCGCATCAGAAGTCTCTGGAGTTCCACTTCACTTTCTGCCATTAAAGTGGTACCATCCGCATATCCAAGTTTGTTGATACGTTTTCCAGCAATCTTCACTCCAGCTGAAGACTCGTCGAGACCGGCCTTCCTCATGATGCACTCTGCATATAGGTTAGATAGGCAGGGCGACAGTATGCAGCCATGCCTCACTCCTTTCTCGATTGAAAAACAATCAGTAAGACCATGCCCAGTTCTGACTGTGGCCTCTTGTTCTTCATACAGGCTCCTGAGGAGACAGATGAGGTGAATTGGAACTCCCATCTCTTGGAGAGCTTGCCACAACCTGCTGTGATTTACGCAGTCAAACGCTTTCGCATAATCAATAAAGCAGAAGTAGATGGGTTTCTGGAACTCTCTTGCTTTTTCCATGATCCAGCGAAGGTTGGCAATTTGGCGTCTAGTTCCTCTGCCCTTGCGAAACCCAGCTTGCACGTCCGGAAGCTCCCGATCCACATACTGCTGCAGCCTACCTTGGAGGATTTTCAACATCACCTTGCTAGCATGTGAAATAAGCGCGATCGTGCGGTAGTAGGAAAAATCTTTGGCACTGCCTTTTTTTGGAAAGGAAATGTAAACTGACCTGTTCCAATCCTGTTTCCACTGCAGAGTAGTCCAAATCTTCTGACATAATGTATGCAGAATGTTAACAGCGCCATGGTTGAGGTTTTGAAACAACTCAGCAGGAATGCCATCAATTCCGCTAGCTTTGTTGTTAGCAAGGCTGGCTAAGACTCATTCAACTTCACTCTTCAGGATTTCCGGCTCGAGATCAGTAATCACCACCGTCTTATGTTGGGTTTGCACATTCGGGTCCTTCTTGTAAAGTTTTTCTGTGTATTCCTGCCACCTCTTCTTTATCTCTGAGGCTTCAGAGAGGTCCTTGCCTCGTTTGTCCTTTACCACGCCCAGCTTAGCACAGAAGCTTCCTTTGATATCTTTGATTGTCTTATACAGAGCTCTTGTGTTCATTAATTGGCTGTTGTCCTCAACTGCTTGGCACTGTGTGTTCAGGAAGGCATTCTTATCTCTTCTTGTTATTTTCTGAAAATCCGCATTGAGAACCTTGTATCTCTCTCTTTCCCCCATAACTTTTGCCATCCTCCTTTCCCCATCATCATCATCATCATCACCAGCCTGATTATACCCACTGCAGGGCGAAAGCCTGTAACATATTTCTCCACTTAACCCGGTTCTGTGCTAGCTGCATCCACTTGACCCCTGCGAACTTCTTAATCTAATCCGCCCACTAACTTTCTGCCGCCCCCTGCTACGCTTTCCTTCCCTTGGAATCCAGTTTGTTACCCTAAGCGACCATCGGTTATCCTCTCTTCGCACTACATGTCCTGCCCATGTCCATTTCTTCTTCTTAATTTCTACTAGAATGTCGGTAACTTGAGTTATTTGTCTGACCCACTCTGCACGCTTTCTATCTCTTAATGTTACCCCTACCATTTTTCTTTCCATAGCCTTCTGCGTTGTCCTCAACTTAAGTAGAACTCTCTTGGTTAGCCTCCACGTTTCAACCCCATAGGTGAGTACAGGCAAGATGCAACTGTTGTATACTTTCCTCTTGAGCGATACCGGTAAGCTGCTAGTCATAATCTGCCAGTGCTTGCCAAATGCGCTTCATCCCAGTCGCATTCTTCTTGTTATTTCCTTTTCGTGGTCGGGATCTGCGGTTACTACCTGTCCTAAGTGGACATATTCGCCTACTACTTCCAGCATTTCGCTACCTAATGGAAACTGCTGTTCCTTCCCGAGGCCGTTGAACATTACCTTAGTCTTCTGCATATTGATTTTCAAGCCTACCTTTCTACTTTTCCTGTCTAGGTCATCAATCATTATTTGCAGTTCATCCCCCGAGTTGCTTAGCAAGGCAATGTCATCAGCAAATCGCAGATTACTGAAGTATTCTCCATCTACCCTTATCCCTAACTGCTCCCATTCCAAGTCTCTGAATACTTCCTCTAAACAAGCTGTGAATAGTACTGGGGAGATTGTGTCTCCTTGCCTAACACCTTTCTTTATGGGAATTTTGTTACTTTCTTTATGCAGAACTATGGTTGCTGTGCAGCCACTATATATATCTTCCAGCACTTTCACGTACGGCTCGTCTACCCCCTGATTTCGCAATGCCTGCATCACCGCCGAGGTTTCAACTGAGTCAAATGCTTTTTCGTAATAAACGAATGCTATGTATAAGGGCTGGTTATATTCCGAGCATTTTTCTATCACCTGATTGATGGTATGGATATGATCGATAGTAGAGTACCGTTTCTGAAACCCTGCTTGATCCTTTGCTTGATTGCAGTCTAAGGTTGTCCTGATTCTATTAGCGATTACCTTAGTAAATACCTTATACGTAACAGACATTAAGCTGATTGGTCTGTAATTTTTAAGGTCCTTATAGTCCCCTTTCTTGTGATTGAGGATAATGTTTGCATTCTTCCATGGTTCCGGTACCGTCGATGACACCAGGCACTGCGTATACAGGGTGGCCAGTTTTTCTAGCACGATATCCCCCCCGTCTTTCAGCAAATCTGTAGTTATCTGATCCTCTCCAGCTGATTTCCCCCTTTTCATAGTTTCTAGTGCTTTCTTGACCTCATCCTTCGTCACTGGTGGAACTTCTGACTGTTTTTCCCTACCGCCAATTTCATTACGGTCCTGACTACTTTGGCTACTGTAGAGAGCTGTATAGAACTCCTCGGCTACTTTGACTATCTTTTCCATATTAGTGATGACGTTGCCCGCCTTGTCCCTTATCGCATAATCTGGTTTTTGCCTATGCCCTATTTCTTCTTTACCGCTTTAAGGCTTCCCCCGTTCTTTACAGCATGCTCAATTTTCTCCATGTTATACTTCCTTATATCGGCCACCTTGCGCTTATTCATTAGCTTTGATATCTCGGCCAATTCGATCTGGTCTAATGGATTGGAAGCTTTCATAATCTGGCGTTTCTTAATCAAATCTTTCGTCTCCTTAGACAGCTTGCCGGTATCCTCTCTAACTATCCTACCACCTACTTCTACCACGCACTCAGTAATGACATCTCTGAAATTATTGTTCCTTGCCTCTGGGGTAATGTCGCCATCCTCAGCTAGAGCTGAAAACCTATTCTGTAGCGAGATCCTGAACTCTTCTGCCTTCCCCCTCACCGCTAATTCGTTGTTGGGTTTCTTTCTTACTAATCTGTTGCGTTCCTTCTTCAGATTTAGGCTAATTCCGGACCTCACCATCCTGTGGTAACTGCATCGCACTTTCCCGATTACCTCTACATCTTGCATAAGCTATTTGCAAAGCCTCTTCAGATAACCTGTTTGCTTTCTTGCATTTCTTTTGCTTTGGAACTACCTTAGTAGCAACGTCTTTTATTATATCACGAACATCAGTCCACATCTCTTCGGGCTCTCTGTCTTCTAGATCGAATTCTTGAAATCGATTCCTCACTTCCACACCTTATTCTAATGGAATTTGATCCAGATCATACCTGAAAGGCCTTCTAGTTTTCTGCGTTTTCCTCAATCGAAGCTTAATTTTGGTAACAAGAAGCTGATGATCGGTGCCACAATCGGCCCCAGGCCTTGTTTTTACTGCTTGTCTAGCGCTTCTCCATCTCTGCCGGCAAAGAATATAATCGATCTGATTCCTGTACAGACCGTCTGGTGAAGTCCATGTGTACAGACGCCTCTTGTGCTGTTGAAAATGAGTGTTCGCTATGGTCAGGTTGTTTTCTTAACAAAACTCTACTAGCCTCTGCCCAGCTTCATTTGGCTCGCCAAGACCGAACTTGCCTATAATTCCGGATATTTCTTCATTCCCGACATTAGAATTCTAGTCTCCTATGAGAAAAACGACGTCTGATGATGGGGTGCGGTCTAAAAGGCATTGTAAGTCCGCAATCTCTCAACGTCAGCTTCTTCAGCACTAGTGGTCGGTTCATAGACTTGGATAACTGTTATGTTGAAAAGGTGACCTTGGATTCGAAGTGAAATCATTCGGTCGTTTTTGGGGTTGTACCCTAGCACTGCTTTGCCCATTCTTCTGTTTACTATGAGAGCGACCCCATTCCTTTAGTTGGATTCGTGCCCACAATAAAATACATAATGGCCGCCGGAGTTAAATTCTCCCATTCCGGTCCACTTGAGCTCGCTGATACCCAAGATATGAATGTTCAATCTGTACATTTCTCGCTTGACGACATACAGTTTACCTTGCGTCATAGATCTTACATTCCATGTTGCTATGTGATATATCTCCTTGCAACATCGGACTTTCCGGTCGCTTCCCGACACATCCACAACTGAGCGTCCTTTTGGCTTTAGCCCAGCCGCTTCATTCGTCCTGGAGCTACTAGGAATCGCCCTTTGTTCATCCCCAGTAACATGTGGGACGCCTTCCAACCTGGGGGGCTCATCTTCCGGCGCCATATCATTAATGGTATTGTGACTGGCCATAGGGTTTCTTGGCAGGAAACACTGAAGTGGGTTGCCATTACCTTCTCTAGTGAATCACATCTTGTCAGAACTCTCTGCCGTGACCTATCTTGGGTGGCCGTACACAGCAGAGCTCACAATTTCATCGAGTTTCGCAAGCCCCTCCGCCAAGACAAGGCAGTGATCCATGAAGGAGATCAAAGCTATCAACCAATATACATTAAGTGGCCGACATAGAGAAGTATAATAATAATAATAATAATAATAATAATTGATTCACAGGAAGGGAACGGCGCAGTATCTGTCACACTTGTTTCAATGGACACCAAAACCGCGCCATAAGGGAAGGATTCAGGCATATGGGAGTGAAAGTGGATAGAGAGAAAGAGGAGCCGTAGTGGAAAGATTTTTTTAAGTGTGACAGATACTGCGCCTTTCCTTTCCTACGAACCAACCAACCAACTAATTTTGACCACCTGGGGAACTTCAACGTGCGTTGACATCCCACAGGGGTGGTTGGAGGGTGGCTGGGATAGGTGGGGCTGGGATAGGTGGGTCAATGCCACATGCGGGGACTACTAGCCTGCTACCGAATATTTATCTGTTGTAGGTCGGCATTGCGCCAGCCACCGCTTAGGGGATGGACGGCGGGTGTTGCGGCGCGCATGTTTGTCTCCCTCTTCTTTTTGTTTCTTCTCTACTTTCTCTCTTCTGTTCGCACGAGGCAAGAGAGGCGTCGTGTGCTGTGCGATGTCAGCGCACGTAAAGATCCCCAGGTGGTCGAAATTACTCCGTAGCCCTCCAATACGGCTCCTCTTTCTCTCTTTCCACTTTCACTCCCATCTTCCTCCCTTCCCTTACGGCGCGGTTGCGGTGTCCACAGAAAAACAAGTGAGACAGTTACTGCGCCTTTCCCTTTCTATAAATAAATCAGTGGTGGAGGTAGAAACATTTTATTGCCATTTGGAACAAATGCTGGGGGCGAAGCACCCTACATTGCACTTGTGTGGTCCCTTACTACATGGGAGACACCCTTATAAGGCAAAAGAATGTCTTCGAAGAGCAATCCTCCTCATAGCACTGGAATGATCTTCTGTTGGTGTTGACTTGAGGTGCTCTTCATGAGAGACTCCCAGTAGGGCTCTGCTAAGTTCGGTGATGGAGGATGAGGAAAGATGGGGCATGTAAGAAGGATGTGTAGGAAGTCTCCTGGTTTGCCACAGAGTCTGCATAATCAGGAAAACTGGTCTGGGTATCGGGCATGTAGTTGTGTAGGGTATGGAGCAGTCCGAGTCTGCAAGCTTCGCCAGTGTACGGCCTGCGCTATGGTGAGAGAGGGGGTATCGCGGAAGGAGAGCAGGCGCTCCTCGGCCTGTAGAGGGGGCCCCATTCCTCTAGCACGGAAAGTAAGACCTCAGGCTGGGAAATAAACCACCTCGTTGCCAGGGAGGCTGGCATGTGCTGGCGTCCAGAGGATGGTTATGGCTCAGCTACAAAGTCAGTACCAGGCCCGTGCATTTTCGTTTTCTTCTTCCTACAGGCACAACAACAACGACATCAGACAGCGCAGTCAAGAGGGAGTCCCGACCCTCAGCTTTCACGCCCCCAGTCGAGTCAGGGGGTACCGCCGTGAAGAGAAACGGGGACGTAAGTTGGTGGAGCTGGCGTCTACATTGGACTTCACTCTTTACACAAACCCCGTCCTCCCAACACGTATAACTAACTCCGTGACTCGGGATACGTGTCCGGATTTAACCTTTACCCGCAACATTCAGTATGCTGACCGGGTCAACAGTGAGAAAACCTTCGGTAGCGACCGCTGCATACTAAACACTACAATTCGGACCAGACCACTAGCAAAACCCACTACACAGGCTCGACTCCCAGGCGGTCCCAAAGTTAGGAAAAATTGCAACACAGTGGCATCTATACTAGAGCAAGGCTACCAGTCATGGTCCGAACAATTGGTTTCTAGCCTTCGCTCCACCGAAACCAAAATTCAGCTTTCTGAGGCGGCATTAGACGTGGATAACTACCTCTTCTACCTTTGGGAAGCATGGAATTTCCTTTTCCGCCGGTGGTGCCGATAAAAGCATAACCGCAAACTTAACGCTCGAATTTCCGAGCTCACCCAGCAGGCGACCGAGTTTGCGGCCCTGCTGGCCGATGCCAACTGGGTGAGTCGTTGCAACACGGCGGCGCGGGAGATGTCCAGCAGGAACACCCGGCAGCTCTTCCGCGCTCTTATCAAACCAACGCAGAAACACACAGAAACTCAGAAACATCGACAACATGCCAAACACAGCTTTCAGGGCAACACAACTCAGCTAGCGCACATGTTGCGGGATCAATACTTGTGCACTACCCAGGACTCCCTCGGACCAGTTCACTCTTCTGCAGGTTCGGAGAATGTTTAGCTGGATCAGCCGTTCCAGCTCCACGATCTGCGGACGGCCCTGGTGAGAATGAAACTGGGCACAGCCCCGGATTGGGACAAAATTACAGTAAAATTACTATTTAACTTACCGACCAGACCTACCAGTCCTTATTGGATTAGATCAAATCAATTTGTCTCGGGGAAGCACCACTCCCCATCGATTGGAAGACTGCTCTGGTCACTTTCATTCCAATAGCTGGCAAGGCCATCAATGCGGTCAACCTTCGCCCCATCTCTCTAACCTCGGGTGCGGGAAAACTAAGGGAGACGATGGTACGTGACAGGTTGTCCGAGTTCATGGAAAAGCATCACATCTTTGTAGACTCCATGTTCCCATTTCACCCATACAGATCCGCACAGGATGTTCTGCTAGACCGTAATAGTGACGTTCTTGACCCGGTCGAATGCCCTCACAACGACAGGGTCATACTCGCCTAACTTGAAAGGAGCCTTTGACAAAATTCCTTATTAGGTAATACTCACTTATCTTTCACAAATCGGCTGCGGACGCAAAGCGTTCGGATATATTCGGTAATTTGTGACAGGTCGCTAATCCTGCATTAAAATCCAGGACACCAAACGTGGCCCGTTCCAACTTGGATCCAGAGGAACGCCACAGGGTGCAGTGCTGTCTCCCCTCTTCAATCTGGCTGTGATGCACATGCCAGCCCAGTTGCGTGCTGTCGCTGGTGCGAAACATGCGCTGTATGCCGATGACATCACCCTGCGGGGTACGCAAGGTTCCCTTGGAGATACTGAGGCTAACCTGCAGCAAGTAGCAGCCGTAGTGGACCGTTATGCTCGCCGCTGCGGCCTTCATTTCTCCCTCAAAAATTTGAATTTGTACACATAGGCCCCTTACCAAAGTGTATGGCGAAAATTGAGCTCTCTTTAGAGGCAGGACCAATTCCTAAAAGCACAGAAGTCCGGGTACTGGGGCTCTTTATTTATCAACATAGACGGTGGGACACTACCTTGGCAAAAACTCCGTATGGGTGGGGACCAGGTGGGCCGCGTGGTCCGCCGGGTTTTTACATACGGGGGGGGGGGGGTTGCGGTGCAAAGACGCCGTGCGGCTGGCGCGTGCTTCGTGACCAGTCGAATCCTGTATTCGACACCTTACCTCCACCTTCGGAAAGAAGATGAGGATGCACTCGAAGTCATCCTGCGCAAAATGTTTAAGAGAGCCCTCGATCTCCCTGTGAACACCTCCAACCAGCATCTACTGGGCTTGGGCATGCTGAATGCGTACCAGGAGATACGAGAGGCTCACTTAAACAACCAATACACACGTCTTTCTAAGACACTGTCGGGCCGCAGCCTCCTTGCCCGGCTACACATCCAACATATCACCCTTATGGAAGATCGTGTGCGTTTTCCTTTCGTGTGGAGATGCGCCCTCCACGTGCGCCCTCTTCCTAAAAATATGACACTTGAAGACCACACTGGCCGGAAGCCCTGGGCCATCATTACGGGTCGAAACCCGGCATTTATTACGTGGATTCCTCCGGCCATTACCATGGGGGATGGTACACAGCTGCAGTGGTCCACCAGTCCAAAACTGTTTACAGACTTACATTTCGCGCCAATGACATAATTCACGCGGAGGAAGTCACCATTGCGCCATCTACCCACAATGATTCGAAAAACAATTATATCTGACTCGTGAGGGGCCTGTCGGAACGTCAAGCAAGGCTGGGCGCTATACGTAGCCTACCGACTACTTCAAAATTGTTCCTATACCGCGAACCCCGTTAATGGAAAATAGTATGGGCACCTGCTCATATGGGTCTCGAGGGTATGAGGTAGCCGACGCCGCAGCCTGCGCGCTTTCTTTCCGGGCTTCCCATCTCGACCCCCTAGATTAGAATCCCGAATTCGAACCCCCGTATTGTTTTAAAGACATTGTTCTTTATTATCAATTTTGCCAGTCTTTACCCTCGCCCGAGTAAAGGTCGATCTAATACGGAGGAGCGGCTTCCACTCTGTCTTTATACCAACACTCTGCTGTGCCCGGCAGCACTAAAACATTTTAATCCTTCCTTCACGGGTGTTCGCACTGTGCGGAGAAGTCTTCAGACATCTACCACATGGTGTGGGCTTACCCATCCAAGCCAGCTATTCGTCCTCATCCCAACACCACTAGGGAGGACTGGGAGGCGACCCTGCTCGGCTACTCTGACCTGCAGGCCCAGAAGGACTTGGTCGAGCGCGCCCTGGCAGGGGCCGACGCCACTGGGGTCCCGTGCTAGGCGCCCCACCTAGTATCTGTAAGGGCTAGATCGTCAAAGATCTGGCTCATGCTTGCTTCCACTCCTTTTAAATCATTATATTTTTTTACCACCACCACCACAGCACACGGACGCCTGTTCGTTTCGCCTCCATCGAAACGCCGCCGCTGCGGTTGGGATCGAGCCCGGATAAACAGTAGTCGGGCGTCTTGCCACTGGACCACCCGACGGGGCATAAGGAAGTATAACATGGCAATATTGAGCATGCCTTTAAGAACGGGGGAAGCCTTAAAGCAGTGAAGAATTTAGGCGTAGTAAAAATGATGGTGGTGGTGTTTTGGTTTAACATCCCAAAGCGGATCAGGCTGAGAGATGCCGTAGTTGAGGACTCCGGAAATATCGACCGCCGGGGTTCTTTAACGTGCAATGACATCGCACAACACGCGGGAGCGTAGCTTTTTGCTTGCATCGAAATGCGGGCCCCGAGGCTGGGATTCGATCCCGCTTCCTTGGGAGCAGTACTCGATCGCCTTAACCACTGCGCCACCCCGGCAGGGTAGGCACAAATGAGATGCATGCGCTAAGGACAGGGCAGGTAAAAATGAGATGCATATGCTAAGGATAGGGCGGGTAATATCATCACGAATATAGACAAATTAATCAAAATACCCGAGGAGTTGTATACTGATCTACACAGTAGCCGCAGTATTCAGGACAATAATGAGATTAGCAGTAGTGAAAAGCAATCAGACGTTCGGCCAGTGAAGAGGACGATGTTAAGCGACATTAAGAAACTAAGAAACTATGAAACAGGTAAAGCAGCTGGGGAAGATCAGGTAACTACAAATTTGATGAAGGACGGGCGGGATTTGTGCTAGGAAACCTGGCCACCCTGTATAAGCAATGCCT
Source organism: Amblyomma maculatum (assembly GCA_023969395.1). Taxonomy (NCBI): domain Eukaryota; kingdom Metazoa; phylum Arthropoda; class Arachnida; order Ixodida; family Ixodidae; genus Amblyomma; species Amblyomma maculatum. The sequence continues at coordinate 14,275 of JAJIZL010034105.1, forward strand.
TATTGCACTGGAACAACCGAAGGCATAGAAGAACGCTAACATTATCTTAATTCTTAAAAAAGGGGACACTAAGAACTTGAAAAATTAGACATTTCAGGTAACTATCTGTTACGTAAATGTGTTTACTAAGGTAGTCGCTAGCAGAATTAGGACAATCTCGGACTTTAATCAAGCAAAAGATCAAGCAGATTTTCGTGAAGAGTACTCCATTATTGATCATATCGATACTATCAAACAGCTGATGGAAAAATGTTCGGAATGGAACCAGCCCTTATACATAGCATTCATTGATTACGAAAAAGCACTTGACTCAGTAGAAACCTCGGCAGTTATGTAGACATCGCGAAATCAAGGTGTAGACAAGTCGTATGTGAAAGTACTGGAGATAACTATAATGGCTGCACAGCAACTGTAGTTCTGCATAAAGAAAGTAACAAATCTCCAATAAAGAAAACAGTTAGGCAAGCAGACACGATCTCCCCAGTAATATTTAAAGCTTGCTTAGAGCAAATATACAGATATATGGAATGGGTCCAGCTAGGGTAACGGTTGATGGAGAATACCTCAGTAATCTGCGATTCGCTGACGGCATTGTCTTGCTGAGTAACTCAGGGGATGACCCGCAAATAATGATTAATGACATAGACAGGAACAACAATAAGGTAGGCCTGAAAATCAATATCCAAATGACTAAGGTAATATTCGACAGCCACGGGAAAGAACAGCGTTTACAATGAGAAGTAAAGCACTGAAAGTCATGACGACGCCATATGTGCCCTTTATCAGGCCACATAGGTTCGCGAGGATACCATATATACCCCTGATCAAGCCATATAAGATCCCGTTACCCGTACAGATATCGATCGTATGTTACATGATAAAACCAAATCTGAGCCATATAAGGGCACCATTTTGCACATATATGACCTTATCTGGCCTGATGTTGGATTTGATTTATCCAGCTAAGGTCTTATTTGCTGCCTTATATATTTGTATCTGGCTGCATATGTTCCGTACCTGGAGAAGAAATGGGATTTCCGTAAGGGATCCCATTCATATTTTCCTAGTTATTTGTTTTTCATGGTTTGGATCTGCGGTTACTCCTGTTCTAAGTAGACATATTCGCCTACCAGGGCCATATGCCTGGCATCAACAGGACTTTATATAGCCTCATCGGGGCCTTAATTATGTAGGCGCCATTATGACTGTATATTAGAAACTTATGGCCTTCGTCTATCTTCTGCAAATATCCAATATTGCCAACATGTGGTCGAGCTTCAATTTTTCTACACTCAGCATGGCCTGCATGCTTAGTGTTGATTGTATCCAATTTAGAAAATAGCTACGACTCCTAATATTTCAAATCTGCAGATTTTGCTGCACTATAGTTATTATACCATGTGTTCCTTAATCCGGGAGGGCGCTGGGTTATGGCTACATGCTCCTCTTTTCGCCTACTAACTTGCATTGTGATTTAAAATGCGGCGGCTATCCGGTGCACAGAATTATGGTCGGTTAAGTTGAGCGATTCAAAATATCAAGAAAATGATGGTAGTTCAAAATACGGCCCCCTCCACGCTGTCTAGCCGGTGACTCACACTCAGAGACAGCTGGCGGTTGCTGCGTCGAGGGCGGCACTGGCTAGACAGTGACTCCTCCTCTCCCGCGTTCCCCTCTTCCCTCTCAGACAGTACCGGTCCCTGCGTGGACTCGCATTTCATCTCTCCTCGTAGCAGCCACGCTCTACCGCGTAGACCGCGAGCTCTCCGTTTTGTGTGTCTGCTTCTTTCCCCTCCCCGTTTCATCTCCGTGCGCCTAAGCACTTGGTGCCTCGTTCCTTTTCGGTGGCAGACATCGGAGTTCGGTGCGGCTGGTGGGCGTGCTGCATGTTGTGTATGCTGGTGCGTGTGTGCCAGCGCCTGTTCGCTATTAGCCGTGTGCATGTAACAAAAATGCTACAGCAAACTAACGCGTCAAAAAGTCCAAACCTACAAGAGCTTGAGTCTGACCGCCGGCACAGAGGAAAATACTCTCTCCCACTGCGGGTGGAAGCTGCCTCCCCAGTCTTGGCAGCGAACCTGGTGGTGGATTGAGCTTTTCGGGAGTTCTGTCCTGGGTGGCCCAGCCAAATCTTCACCATAGTGTAGAAACTGCAGGCGGATCGCACCTTCATCGTGTCACCTCATCTTCACGCCCGATCACCAAAGCCGTGAGCCTGAGACTTCGTGTCGGGAACTAGCACTTACCAACCTCAGGATATTGTTCACTGTATTATTTTGACAGTAAACTAATTTTACAATCAGTAAATTGGATGGTAATTGCCAGTATGTGATATTTTTCCGTACATTTCGTTGCTAATTTGTCTTTCGCTCCAGCAATTTTGACAAATTTCAGTGGGTGGATAGGGTCCTTTGTTTATTATTATTATTATTATTATTACTTGCACTACCTAAGTAGCTTCTTGCTTGATTTGGTTTAAGGGCAGAGCTGTCGCAGTCATGACATGCCATCGGACATGTTTTTGCTTTGTTTCCTCTCCTAATTTCAAAAGCAACCACGAGTTAGCGCATTCGCTCATTTTGCACTGCAGTCTCTGCTTAAGGTAACAGCAGTACTTCCTGACAACCTATATGTACTTTGCTAAGGTTAAGGTATTATCAGCAGTCTCAGCAGTGTGTGGTTTATCGCCCTACGGTTTAGCAGTACCTTTTCCGGGTATCGGCAAACCTTTATATTCGATTTCAATCGTGGAGTTTGATTAATAGCCGTTCTCTAGTTATCTTCTTTAGCTTTGGAAGTAAACCAGCTCAGGCTAAAAGCATTTACTGGTTAAAGCTCTGTGTGTAAAAGAGTAGAATAAAAATGTAATATCTAATATAATAAGTTAATGTCTTTCACCTTAGCTTCTTGTGTAGAGAGGTAGGTCCATTATTCTGTTCAGATACCTGATTAATGTGTTTAGTATCGCGCTTAAATGAGTAGAATCTCAATATTTACTAGCGGATGAGCATGTCTTTGACCCTCGGTATGCCCACAGAATTCAGGCCCGTCTTTGAGCAATCCCATATAGGCAGGAAAAAAAGAAAACCTGTGGTTTCAAAGCTATTTTTCTGTAAGGTTTGAAATAAAAGAGGAAATTCTGGTTTTCCTTGGCAAACGTGATTGAGCGTGCGGGACGTTTAGCTGGAATACTGATATTGTCTTGTGTGCGTTGTAATTAAGTGTTATGTTGATATGCAGATATATAGTTCTATAGTTCAAAACCTACATGCCATGCGGGCTAGATCTTTAAATCAGCAATTGGGTAGATAAGGCATATTTGACCAGACAAATATGTCTTAGCAGGAATTGGGCAGATCAGGCATATACAACCAGGAATGCCTTATCTGGTGCTCGAAATCAGGAATCAGGCCAGATATGCCTTATCTGGCCACGCTCTGTCCTAACATACCATATCTGCTCAATTCCAGATATGCCTGATCTGGATTTTTTATAAGTCCAGATATGGCATTTCCGCAAGGAATGGAGCGCATTTGACAAGTACTCAACGATTATGACTAATGGCTTGCCATTATCGCAGAAGAGGAAAGTATACACCCGTCGCATCAGACGTGGAGGCTGACAAAAAGGGTCCTATTTAAACTTAGGAAAACGCAGGTAGCTGTGGAAAGGAAATTGGTCGGAGTAAAGTTAAGAGACAGCAAGCGGGCAGAGTGTGTCAGGGAAATAACTCGAGGTAATGACATTCTGGTGGAAATCAAGAGTAAGAAATAGATATGGGTGTCACGAAATCGGCGCACATTTTTATCGAGCCGGCGCGGCGCGAGGCCCTCGCGGCGCCGCATGGACAGTTCCACGAAGTTCGAGAAAAAGCCTCTTTCCCCGCGCGAGAGAGCGCGTAGCTTTGTACGCGACACCATCACCCTCTTTCCCATTGCCCGGGGATGACGGTGATTCATGAGACAAGAATATGCCAGAGATCTCCAAAATTTTCTACGGGTCGTTGCCAATGACGCGCGGCTCGACGGGAGGAAGAGAGCGCTCTAACCAGCGAAGCTACGTGTGTGTGCGCGCTAGCTTTGGCGCGTGCTAACAGACAGACGCTGCGCGCCCTATTTAGAGACCGCGCCGCATGCGTAGTCAGTCAGTCAGTCAGTCAGTTAGTCAGTCAGTCAGTCAGTCAGTCAGTCAGTCAGTCAGTCAGTCAGTCAGTCAGTCAGTCAGTCAGTCAGTCACTGGTTGCGGCGTGTTCGCCTGTGCTTCGGCTGGACTCCCGGGGATCACCCGCTGCTGGTAAGCAAACGATTCTGCAAGGGAGCGGAGCTCGTCTTGTATGGCGGCTACATCGTGACTCTTGAGGCGTCGGACTGCAACAGTGCCCGGTGGACAATTTGGTGTTTACGTAACTCTCTCGTGTTTCATCTGTGTTGTAAAGCCTTAAAGCCTCTATGTTATTGAATACCTCTGTAATTGTATGCTTAGCGTTTGTATTTTGTGAACCTCTCTTCTGTGCAATTTTAGTGTTGGTGTATTCCCTTGTATCGTCCCTTGCTGCGCATACATTGTGTTTTGTTTGTTACTTCTGACTCCGAACCTTACTCTGGCTTGAACCGGCGACCGCTGGGCACCAAACGGCCACCCCCTTCTGTCACTACAAGGTAGTTGAATTCCGACTGAGCTTACCACGCAGGTCGAGAGCATCTCCATTGCGACCGGAACAGCTACCCCCCCTCACTCTAAGGGTGTCTTGGAGTGTGCGCACCGTTTGGGGCGCATCGTTAATAATTCCCCTAATTATTAACGGGTGACAATTATTCTCGTGTCCACGACAGGATGTTTGGTGCAATCAAGCTCAGAGGACGGAGAATGAGTTGGAAGTATTTACGAAGAGGTCGTAAACAGTGTAGCAGCAGAGCTATAGCGAGAGGTACTGCGCTGAAGCGGCTGTGTAAGGTCAATTGAGAGTGCTATGTGATAGCATTAGGCAGTTCAGATTGAAGATGAATCTCAAGGAAATTATTGCGTTGGGCCCAGATAAAGGTCTTAAAGGAGCTGAACTGCGAGAATGGGTGGACCGAAAAGAAAGGGAGGTTCTAGAAGAGGCTGAGAAAGAAAGAGAGAGGCAAAGAGAGGAACGAGAGAGAGAATGGCAAAGGAAACAACCAGAGGCAAAGAGACAAGAAGAAGAAAGAGAAAACGAATGGCTCAGAAAGAGAGCTGAAAGAGAGAAAGAATGGCTCAGGAAGCAGGCAGAAAAAGAAAATGAATTAATAAAAGAGAGATATTCTTCTGAAGAAGCTGGCTGAGGTTCGGCGTTTTAAGGTATTAGCGAGCCTTCGGAGGTTACTTTTCCTTATATTAGGAGGTACAGTGAAACAACCGATTCACTGACAGCCACAAGTGCTGTAGAAACTGGCTCCAGCAGCCAGAATAAGGTTGTGGAACAGCATGTTCCTGCAACAGAAATTTCAGAAGACTTTACTGGAGCTAACATTTCTCAGGAAAATGAGATTGTGCCCTCCGAGACGACAGGTTGCACAGAAGCTGCAAAGGCAGCTGTCGAGCCAGAATGCTCATTCATGTACTCTTCGCCTGAAGAGAAAGGGCAGGATTGTAGCTCCACGTCTGTTTGCATGACTGACGGAAAGGAAGAGCTGTTAAATAACATCGAGCACGAAAACTGAGATGGAGCTGATGCTGAGGACAGCATTCTTGCTGAAATTCAAGAACCGGTTTCGAGGGACGGTTCACTGACGAGGAGGCTCTACTCATTAAGGACGAGATATTTCCCTCCGTTGGGAATGACAATGCAGATAAGGAACGGAAACCGCCAGAAAGAGATGACTGCACTGCAAGAAAAAAGTTTAGCAAAAATTTTAAGGAACAGGATGTAACTAAAAGTGAGGAGAATGAGTCTCTAGTTGAAAATGAGTCCTGCTTTAAGAAAGTACGACTGAAGGTCGTAAAGAAAAGAAAGAAAATTAAAAGGATTGAGGGAGAACAAGGTCCTCAAAAAGACACTCCTTCCAGACAACAATGTTCTGATTATGCCAGTAAAACAGGAACAAACGCGCCTCGGCCAGCTGTGCGGGCGAAAGTAAGAAAGAATAGAAAACTCAATACTGCTGATGTAGGCAAAATCGAGCTGGAAGGATTCCAAAGAAAAACAAGGCAGAAGTTCCTGAAGCATTGCAAACGTAAACGCAAAACGACCTGCGCTGACCAAGATCGACAACCCCAAGGTGTTATGAGAGATCAATGTCAGACCTCCAGTCGAAAACCTTACCTAGGTGTGAGCAGGAGGAGAATTGGGAACCGCGCCCGTAAGAGAAACTCAGAAGAGAGTAGAAAAGGGAGCAGGACGCGCGAACGAAAGAAAAGCCAGTGCTTTGTGAGAAAGAAAACTGGCATGTCTGAAAGATGGAGAGGAACTGATACGTTCCAAGGAAGAAGTGCAACACCAGTTTGGAAATATAGGCGAAAGCATGCCTTGGGTTTGTGAGCTTCATATTTGAAGAACTGTGTGTTTCTGTATTGTTGATTCTTATGTGTATCCGACGACAGGGTGTTGCTATGTTGTGAACATCATGGCATTGATGCGTGAATCTTGCAATGTGTTATTGCAGTTTGTGAAATTTGTGCAATGTGTGTGATGTGGACATTTGCCCCATATAATTTGTGAGCGCATGCATGTGCGCCCGATGTTCGTGGGTCTTGTGAATATTGTGGGACAATATTCTTTAAGGGAGGGGCAGTGTCACGAAATCAGCGCACATTTTTATCAAGCCGGCGCGGCGCGAGGCCCACGCGGCGCCGCATGGACAGTTCCACAAAGTTCGAGAAAAAGCCTCCTTCCCCGCGCGAGAGAGCCCGTAGCTTTATACGCGTCGCCGTCACCCTCTTTCCCATTGCCCAGGGATAACGGTGATTCATCAGACAAGAATATTCCAGAGATCTCCAGAATTTTCTACGGGTCGTTGCCAATGACGACGCGCGGCTCGACGGGAGGAAGACAGATTGCTCTAACCAGCAAAGCTAAGTGTGTGTGTGTGCATGCTAGCTATGGCGCGTGTTAACAAACAGACGCGGCGCGCCCTATTTAAAGAGACCGCGCCGCTTGCGTAGTCAGTCAGTCAATCAGTCAGTGGTTGCGCCGTGTTCGCCAGTGCTTCGGCTGGACTCCCGAGGATCACCCGCTGCTGGCAAGCCCACGGTCCTGCAAGGGAGCGGCGCTCGTCTTGTATGGCGGCCACATCGTGGCTCTTGAGGCGTCGGACTGCAACAGTGCCCGGTGAACAATTTGGTGTTTGTTCATGTAACTCTCTCGTGTTTCATCGGTGTTGTAAAGCCTGTATGTTATTGAATACCTCTAATTGCATGCTTAGCGTTTGTATTTTGTGAACCTCTCTTCTGTGCAATTTTAGTGTTTGTGTATTCCCTTGTATCGACTCTTGCTGCGCATAAATTGTGTTTTGTTTGTTACTTCTGATTCCGAACCTTACTCTGGCTTGAACCGGCGACAGCTGGGCACCAAACGGACACCCCTTTCTGTCACTACAATTCCAGCTGAGCTTGCCACGCAGGTCGAGGGCATCTCCTTTGCGACCGTAACAGCTACCCCCACTCACTCTAAGGGCGTCTGGGAGTGTGCTCACGTTAAGGGCGCATCGTTAATAATCCCCCTAATTATTAACGAGTGACAATGGGCAGGGCATATGTGGTGCGAAGAGGGGATAACCGATGGTCCCTGAGGGTAACAACTTGGATTCCAAGAGAAGGGAAACGTAGAAGGGGGTGGCAGGAGGTACGGTGGGAGGATGAGGTAAAGGATTTCGCAGGGCTTAAGTGGATGCAACCAGCACAGGTCTGGGTTAATTGGAGGAATATGAAAGAGGCCTTCGTCCTGCATTGAGTATAGTTCGGCTGAATATGAAGATGTTTTATGAGCGATGAAACATCGGCACCAGTCGAGGAACGAGTGATGAAGCGTGAACTGTAGTGCATGTGCACGAATGAGGATCTGTTCGTGCAGCCACCTACTTCAGCGGTTAACACTGTCCCGTGGCACCGTTGAAAGCGGAGTTTTAGTGTCTCCCTTTTTGCCTATGTGGACAAAGTGCAATTGGTAGCGCGTTGAAATGTAGAAATGAAAATATAACCTTAATTATTGTCCCCCATAATTTCTCCTTTTTGTTTGCACGTGACATCACTTTAACTATGATTCGTTGCATTTAGAAAATTTATTCCGGTTTCGTTAGTCCTTATATGATGTGCAGTACCTCCTTTAGGATCGTTTCATGAAGACTTGCAATTAGTTTGATGATTCTACTTCCGCTATTTATTGGTTTGCAGATAATCGGCTCTTTTTTTATAATTGACGTAGCACGTATGCCGTATGATATTTCTTCTTTCAAAGTATGTCCCATTTGGATTTCTGTATAAAAAAAATCCGGTTTAGATGTCCCATTGTTTTGCTTTTTTGTTTTTGCTACCCAGCACCTTAATTTCCACCGACTTGTATCTTCAATCTGCTTTTTCGGAGATAATGTGGAGCGATATTCTTCACCCCTCTGCGTTTTAGGCATTTTTGTTTGGAGTTTACGCCATGTGTTCCGGAAGCGCCGAGCTTTTGCGATAGCTTTGCTGGCCTAACGATCAATCTTGCTATAAAAATGGTGTAGTGAGACGACTATGTGCTGATTTCCGCGCTAAGCTCCAGCTGCCGATAATTCAGTACATCCGTTCATAAGAAGCTGTGGCCGACAAACGGCGTCCTTAAACAGAGCTACTTCCTTTGTCCTGTGCGAAAACAGCTTGCCACACAGCTTATTTCTTTCAGACGGAAACAAACACCAGCTGTTCGAATTAGTTCCGTGATATTGCTCTATGAACAGCACGTTTTACAATCGTATTTCTCGTCCTGTTTTGCGATCTCATCATTGTCAGCTCTGAATACGATCTCGAGTATTGCTAAAATAAATTTTCTCCGTGTGGCATGGATTAAGACTTTGCTCCTGGCTGTATACAGCGTTGCAACACTTCAGGTTGCACTGCTAGTCACCACACTAGTTACCGCGATTATTTGCTCACCGCAACGATCCGATCGACGACGGCATGATCAGACAACATCAACGACCAGCTCTAGATGAGTGGTGCGGATACTTTTTCACGCATGTTTTTTTATTTTGTATCGTTGACGAGGGACCCACTTATGTAATGGCGCCCAAAAGAACTTGACTTGGTGACTCTTGTACCTCGTGACTGTGCATACACCTATGTAAACAGATTCAAGTAGGTTTTACAGCATAACTTCAAAATAAAGCTCAAATCTGTTGTCTAACCCCTCAGGCAAAGCACAATCTCAAATCTTTTGCAAATTACTGATAACAAAATAGTGAAACTGAATAAAGCCTGATGATATGCTTTCCAATCCTTTATTGGCTACAAGTCGTGACATAGCCGCAGCGCGCACTCGGTTTCTCGAAAATCGGTAATAGTTTATATTCGCCAATTGCAATTGAATAAAGCTTTCTGAATAGAACGCAATAGGTGTACATAAATACGCTGAACCTTCCTAGGTGGCCCGGTACTCAATAAACAACTTACTGACGATTACGTTACTTCCTAATGCGAATTTTTAGAGCTGCGCATCAGCTGTTTCACCTTTTGCGATAGATGGATGCAAAGAATTAGAGCAAGACATGTATGTACAACTGCAGACAACTTTATTTTCTTAAGTTTTCACAAATATTTTTTCAAGAAACATTCCATTAGCAGTTTTTGACTGTCATGAAAGAAGCTTTGTGATAGAAGAAATTAAGCGAGCAGTTAAGTTATCGGGAGGTTGCGGGACGCAGCGCGTGGTCCCATAGAAACTTTGAGCGGAGAAGAGATAGCAGCCACTGACTTATCTTGCTGACGCCACTAGCTAGTCAAGACAACGCGGCGCTGTGTTTCGGCTTGGGATGCGCGCATTGTGAACCGCTGATAGCTATACCGGCGCTTCTGCAGCCGGAGAAAGCGTCGTCGCTACGCAGGAAAAGGAGGGGGTGTGCACGCAGTGACAAACGGTGGCGGTAAGAGCGCACACAGCAAACGCAGAACACGCGCGGTCGCCGCCACGGAGGAAGAGGAGGGAGGAAGGGGGTAGGAGCACGCGCTGTCCCGCCTGCGGAGCTAGTTACGAGGACGACGCGCTGATCCTGGCCCTGATGGGCAAGCCCCCCCCCCCCCCCCCCCCTTCCTGCTAGTCTGTCACCGAATTTTTATTTGTTGTAGACCATCATTGAACCCGCCCCCGCTTCGTTGGTAGATGACGGCTGTTGCGACGTGCGTCTTTCTCTCCCTCTTCTTGTTCTCCTCTTCTGTCGGCACGAGACAGCGGAGGTGGCTCAGCCACAGAGCCAGTAACAGGCCCTTGCGTTTTCTTTTTCTTCTTTCAACAGCCACAACAACAACAACGACGACGACGCGAAACGCAGGAACGGGCGCCAAAGTGCAGTGCTCTAAAACAAAAATACTGAGTAGTGAGCACCTACATTAGGCGCAAAAATGTGTGATTATTCCCATTTTACACCATCGTTCCCGCAGGTGTATATACGCGCTTGTATATACGCGGTGTATATACGCGGTATATATATATAGCGCTTGTCCGTGTCTTACTTCCTTCCGTCCTTCGTGTACGGATGGATGGATCTTTAGCGCACAGCTACATAGTGACATCCAGTTCAAACAGTGAAAAGAAAGTGCAATACAAAGTGTCCGCTCCCTCATTTTCCCTTTTTCACTCGGGTGTTAATTCCTATTTGTCGATTAAGATTCTATGACGGTATCGGTGTTGGAGGTTTCAGACAGCGAAGCCTCGACATGTTGCGACCAGTCTTCTGCTAGGTAATAGGTATCAGGTGATATCGTCGGGAACTTATAGGTTGGAGGTCCAATGGCTTCAGGTGTGCGACTGGCCGCCAGGTTGCGTTATGGAAGGAGACCAGATGGCATGGCTGATTTGGAAGGAGCTTCAACAAGGGCATCTTCTTTCATATAGAAGGGCGAGATGGGAATCGATTACACGGCATATTTGTACACTTCCTCCTCAGTCCTCACCGCCTCGAAAAATAACGAGTTTTCCCCTGAGAGGTGGCATGAGAGAGTTCTACTCTCAGATCACAAGGATGAAAGGAACATATATGGTTAAAACCTTACACCTTGAAGAAATGTCGATAGCTACAGAAAGTCCTATGTGGACTAAGTCACCTCAAAATAAATTGCCATCATGCGATAAGTGTTTCAGAAGGAAGCAATTATATTATCTCTCGCATTTCGGTATATTAATAATGACATAATAGAGTGGCATACTTTATAAAAATTAAAGGGCACTGCAGAGTCTGCATTGGAGCAATGTGAAAGCACGGATGCTGCTGTTGGTTGCTTCTGGTTGCTTAATTCACTTTTTGTTTGAGTGAGTTAAAAGACTTTATTTACACTGACATGGACCTCGGGGCAGCGGCTCAGCCAGCTGGAGGGTCTCCTTGGCGGCTCTCCTGCGACGTGGCCGCAGAGATGGTCTTGGAGTAAGCCTCCTCCGCCAGGCGTAGGACGATCTGTTGTTGATCCACATTTTGGCTGCGGATGTAGGACTGAGGTAATTTGATCAAGGGGATCAATTTATTTAGCTCCCATAGAATCTAGGCATTGACAGATTAGGTGATTTTGACTCAGAAGTACGTTGCAGAGATTGCAAGGCTGTGGGTCCCCTGTCAACTCATTATGCAGAGTAACATGAGGAAAGAAACGATTGACCTAAATTTTTCGCCAGGCCCTGCATTCTGCGGGGATTATTGGCCTATCTGGTGGTAGATAGATACTTCTATTTAGTCTGGGAGTCTCAGAGAGTTCTTTGTAGGCGATGAGGGGGTCCTTGTCTCCGGGTAGCGGGGTGTATACATCTCCGGGTAGCGGGGTGGCCGCTCGGGTGTATACATCTATTTCGAGGCGAGGGGCGGCCTCGTTGCCTGGCAGATCCTCGTAAGCTGGGACCCAGGTGACTGACACCTCCCTGTTGAGTGGGTGCTTGTTCAGTAGACTGGCCGCTTGCTTGAAAATTAGGCCTTAGCCGAAGTTCCTAACAGCCGCCTTATTATCTGAAAGGATAGTTCTGGTTTTAGTGCCTGTACATGTTAGCGCTATCACAGCCTCTTCTTTAAGGCGTTACACATATTAATGCATCCAATTACTTTCTGGGAGTGGTTCCCATCTAACACCGCTATGACAGCGGCCCCTTTTAGCCCGCAGGCAGCATCGCAATAGGCTGATTCCTCAGGAGGGTCGTTTATTAGTTTGTATTGAAAAAATTTTGATCTATGCTGTCTTTGTTCCTTGTCATGAATAGGGTGCATATTCTTAGCGATCGCTGCAATTTTGAATAGTTTTCGCGTCTCAAGATCCAGCAGTTAAGCGACATAGGATGGCTCACCTGACTGAAGCTGTAGTTCTTGTAGTATTTTTGGCCCAGAACAGTGGAGTTGAGCTGCCAAATCTGGGCCTCCTTGACCGCTTTAGCAATCTCTTTTCAGGTATTATCATTCCCATAGCTAGAAGCTTGTCTGTCGCCGAGTTGGGGGGGATGCCAAAAGCCCTCTTTAATGACAATCTGATCATTTTCTCCAACGTCTCTACTTCACCAGGATTGAGATTGAGAAAGGGGTTTGCATAAGGTATCCTGCTGATTACAAAGACACTATTAGGCAGGATACTCTGAGTCTTTTGTTCCTGAGAGAGATTCGCCTGAATATCCTCGTTATCTGGTCGACATACGCCTGAAGCTTTGCTTTTTGTTTGCCCATTTTAGTGTTTAGTACTTTCAAATTGCGCCCCAATCCTTTCCTATGCCCTTTTTTCAGCTCTACTTCCGGTTGCGTAACGTCACATCTCTGACGTCATATCCGCTACGGCACACTTTTCTCTTTCCGCTTTCACTTTCTCCTTCCTCCCTTACCTTATGCGTGGTTCAGGCGTCCACAAAACAAGTGTGGCAGATACTGTGCCTTTCTTTTCCTCTGAACCAGTTATTGTAATATTTACCTAATTACTTACTGGCCTAATTATTTTTTCAGCAACAACTTTTCGTCACCCTCTATCGATTGGCACCACCCATCAACCTCTACCACTTCTCAATTACAGCTGCTGCGGACACAATTTTGCGAACACGTTTTGTAGACACGGCCTGCGGACACGAAATGCGGACACGGTCTGCGGACAGAAACCTGTGAACATAGCGGAGTAATGCTTTCGCATTAAAAAAGTAATGTTCTCGTAATATGCCGCGTGAAACTCATTGATCACCTTTCACCTTTTTTTTTCTATATAGACCTTTGGGTGCGATGACGTCTTCTTATTTTTCTGTAGGAGAATTCTTATCAATAACAGCACAATGCCAGTGTTGGGTCCCATAGGTGTGTCCATATGGCCCCTAGGAGCAACTACAATCTTACGTACACGACGACCGTTCTGCGCAGGAGTAAAAAATGAATAAACTGTTCGAATTCTCATTGGCCTAAAATGATAAAAACTCGAGAGGGCACTTTGAACCACTAAAGCTCAATGAGATGAAAGCTATTACAACGCGGTGGATCGTAGCCCTCCCCTACGACACCTCTATTTCCCTCTATTCTTTCACTATGAAGAGGGGCCCCTGGTGGGTCTGATGTAGGCAATGCAGGACAGCTCCGGTGGGCTCAATGTGGGTGCTGCAAGAGGGGCCGACGTAGGCCTGTCCCGAAGGGCCCCACTAGGGACCGATGCAGGCAGCCCTTGCGGGGCTGCCAACATTTTTCCCGCATTGCCAAAAGGGCACATCTCGCCAACTCACCACGAAGGTCCTACCGTGAACAGATTCGGGCAGCCGCTCTGGAGGAACATTTATTTTTTTATTTCGGTTAGCTCCTCAGATAATGACACAGGACCGATGCGGGTTCTATAGCGCAAACCGCACTTGCCCACAGTATTCTCATAGGGGCCCGACGCACGAAATTGATGGGAAACCCTTGTCCAACTTTTCCAAATGATTATTTATGCACATAATTAAGTAATTATTTTATGCATGGCTGCCTTCTCTAAACAGCCACAATATTAAATTTTACAACAATTCATAACATTATTCTAGCCCAAGTGACTTCGTGTACATCTTGTTCAGGCTATGGAGATGTGTGTTCTGAACAGTAATATTGTGTTGAGTGTTGCAGGCTATCCACCGCAACCACATTAGGAGCAAGAGTTAGCAATCAGTATGTTTTAGTATCTTTAGTGCAATTTGCATGACCGCAAGAACTAAACCACGTAATATTTCTAACCGACTAAACGTGGCAACAACTGTTATACAAATCATCGATATAAATAATATAGGGCACATCTAATACAAATGAAGGTTGGAAAGATTCATTACACCATTGCACGCACGCCTTCCAGCCCCATTGCGGCCGATGTGGGACCTACAGAGGTTTTATGTGGGCAGCCCCAATTGGGCTGTGTGTTATTTTTGAACCTAAAGCCCACTTGTTGCAGAGCGTGCCTTCAAATTCCCCACAAGGGACCGATTTTTGTATCATGCGGCCCTGCCCGCCTTCCAGCCCCATTACGGCCCATGTGGGATATAAAGCAGTTTTGTGCGGGCAGCCCCAATTGGGCTGGGTGTTGTTTTTGAACCTAGAGCCCAGCTGCGGTTGCACGTGCCTTCAAATTTCCCACAAGGGACCAATTTTAGTACTGTGAGGGCACGCCCGCCTTCCAGCCCCATTACAGCCTATGTGGGACCTAAAGCGGTTTAGCTAAGGCTGCCTCATTTGGGCTTCACGAGCGCTTGCCCAAATTGAGGTCTTATTTATATTTCATCTGCCCAAAAGTAACCTAAAAAGGGGGCCGATTGGGGCAGCATGTGGGCATGTCAGTTTTTTTTGCCCCCTAAGGCCGATATAGGTCCCGCAAAGATTTTATGAGGGCGGCCTCATTTCGGATCTATGAGGGCTTTCCCATAAAGAGCCCACATTTAGGTTGAATTGCCCTTAAATATCCGACAAAGGACCCTTGCGGTCTGGATGCAAGAATGTTCCCTGCATTATCCCGAGCAATGCCGTAATGGGACCCATGCAGAAGGAACAGGGGCAAGCCCAAATGCGGCTTGCACACATTTGCCCCATCGGAGACCAATGCAGCTTTTAGGATGGTCCCTCCAGCTCCACCTGCCTATATCGGACCTACTGGGGCCCCACATTCTGTGCTACCTGGGTGGAAGCGAAAGAAAAGGGGGAGGAAGAGGTGCCTTAGTGGAGGGCTACGATCCACCTTTCGCCTCATTACACTTTCGTGGTCCAAAGTGCCCTCTAGAATTTTTACTGATTTTTAACTATCTTCCTCGAAAATGTGACACCCTCTGCCGAAATCTCCTGCTGACAGCGATGAGGCATCAAAGGCTTTCGCATTAATAATTGGTTCAAAGGAAAGGAAAGAGTGAGTACCTGTCACATCTATTCTATAAATACCTGAACTCCGGCGTAAAAAAGGGAGGAAGGGAGGTCCTAGTGGAGGGCTCTGAAATAATTTTGACCCCCTGGGGATTTTTAGCGCGCGCTGACATATTTTCAGCGTGCACTGACCTCGGAGGGTGGCTGTTCCTGGCCCTACGGGGCTGGGACGGTGGGTGAACGCCGCTTGCGGCGGGGGCTAGCCAGCCACCAAATTTTTAACTATTGTAGGCCGTCGTTGCACATGCCACCGCTTAGATGGTGGATGACAGTTGTGGTTGCGGCGCGCGTCTTTCTCTCCTTCTTTCTCCTTTCTTCTCTATTTTCTTTTCTGTCCGCACGAGGCAGCGGAGGTGGCTCGGCTACAGAGCCACTAGCAGGTCCGTGCATTTTCTTTTCCTTCTTCCTACAGCCAGAATGACGAGGACATCGCACAGAACATGGGCGTCTCTTCGTTTCCCATCCATCCAAACGCAGCCGGCGGCGGTCAATGTGAATCCGGGTACTACGGCACAGTATCTTTTTCTTTAGCTCCCGGAGAATTGATCAAATTACCTGGGAGTCCTACATCCGCAGCCCAAATGCGGATGAACAAAAGATCGTCCTACGCCTGGCGGAGGAGGCTTACTCCAAGACCTTCGCTACGGTCACGGCGCAGGAGAGCCGGCAAGGAGATCCCCCTGGCTGAGCCCCTGCCCTGAGGTCCATGTCGGTGTAATTAGTCTTCTCACTCACTCACACTCGTGCATCTTTAACATTTTACCATCGGGCATCTTAATGTATTTATGACACTGCATGTTTTAGAGATATCAAATAAGAGCAATGTGCGAAAAAAAGATAACGTTTTTTTTCATTTTTATCATGGATAGAGCAGTTTTTATAAGCTTTTGGGCTTTCCCGTTGCGGATGAGAGCCCCACTGCACCACGGCAGCGGGGCTGTCATTGACCTCCAAAATGAGTATTTGAAACTGATTATTCTCTTGACTTTTCACAGTGCAGGGCAAAGACCTCGCGACAATCTCTTTAATTATTCCACCACTTCCTACATGCATTCTAATTGTCGTGGACTGAAACTGAATTAACCCTCGTCCAGTGGCAGCTCAGGACCAGTAGCTAAGCAAATCTCTTCGTTCAAAATAATATTCATTTAGGCTAGAAGGTGCATACTATATTTAAGAAATAAATAGGGCCAAACTGAGATATAACACAAACCCTATGTTCGTTCAACCGCCTGCCTTACTTTCAGCCGCCATTTTTTAGCTTGCGTTCGACTGATGGGCGGTCCATTGCTTTCTCTCTGCAGACAGTGCTTTCTCTCACCTACACTTTACAGCCTTGACATTCCCGTTTCTTCTTTTTTGCTAGGATGTAATTACCTTTATTTGTTCCCTTACTTACTCTTCCCTTTTCTTGCCCCTAATGTAACACAGTTCGCTCCCTCAACCACTATGCTCCTTTGCTGCCTCCTCATGTAACACATAAACTCCGTTGCTTGTCATTGTCCCTTATAAGTGCCCAAAGGTATTCGGGCATAAATAATAGCTGGGTCTATTTCTATATGAGTGGACCATAATGGTTAAGCACCGGTGTTATGTTAAATGGTGGGTGCAGAAAGGTCAAACATGCAGACAAACGGGATAGTTGATCTGGGTGTGAGCTTGGGCCTTTTTTGTTTGCTATTAAAACCATTTCCAGTTGTTGCCGAAAAGAGGAGAAATCGCGAAGTCGCGCTATAAGACCGCACTGAGTGATGAAACGGCTATGATCACATTAGTGCCTGACAGCAACGCCATACCGATGAAGCACTGAAATAGACATGTAATTCGGGTATACTAAAAACGAATATTTACCGGCATCAAAACACCAGCGTTAAGGAACGCTCACAAGAAAAAGGTAAGCTGCAAGCAATATCGGTTGGCATGGCTGATTAACGTACTAATGCGTAAGCATTAATTGGGTGTATTGGAAGATTCGTGGTATCACGAGTTTGTCCGCTCGATTGCGTTCAAACGGAACGAGTTATAAAACGAATAGTTTCATTAGATGCAGGGCGAATAATATCGCTGAGGAAGCCAATATGGTGAATATGGGTCCTTAGAGAATTAATTATAGCCACCTAAATCAACCAGACGTCAAAATAGATGGCAGGAGTAATGGCGACGTCTAAATGGGGTTGTATGGTACTCAACTTCCGGCGACGTAGGCCTAATTTTTGGCGGGAGGTCTTTTGAAATGTTTGAACGTGAACGAGCGGGAAAGGGTGTAATTTACCTATTGAAAAAAGTGCGTATGATATTTTGTGTGATCCCACACAAATCAAGTTGTGCGAGGTTATTGCATCATACACACATTAGCCATATGTTCCTGAATGATCCCATATAATCTATATGAGATCAGACAAATGAGATCTATATGATCAGTATGATATAATACGATCCACACACTCTTAAAAAAAAGGTTGGTGAATTCACTAAGTTACTACTAACCTTTTACTTGTCCCATAGATCACTACCTTCTTAGTAACTCGAGGTAGTAAAAATACAGCTAGTGAAATTTACTACCCCAGGAAGTTAGTGAACAGTACTAGCGCCAGTTAGTAGTAGGTTAGTGAACACCAACACCTTCGTGCATTATAGTTTGCCATTGATGGGTAGTGGAATATACTACCTTCTAGGTAGTACGCACTACTACCGCACCTAGAGATTCGTACTACATAGGACGTAGTGCTTATTACAACATATACCTAGTTCTTATTATGGGTTACCATTGAAAAGGTAGTATAATGTGCAACCTTTTCTTTAGTATAAAATACTACCTGGCCTAGAGGTTCTCACTACATAGGTACTAGTGCTTACTGCGGCAGAAACCTGGTATCAGTTGCTACCTGTATGGAGCCAATATATGCATCGATAGGTAAATTATTTCTGAACATATTGAATACCTTAATAAAGATTTGGTAAATAAAAATAATTGTATTATTCGTAATATGTGGTCAGTTGTGATCGGCTTCAAGTTCGGTGCAACATTGAGCTGATCTACAAACAAGATGCTAATTTTACCTTGTTCGCACCAATCTTCAAGCAATGATGACGACAAAATTTCCGGACAACAAATACTCACTTTATTCGTATTTAAAGACAGTGTGGCTATGCCCTTTTTAATGGCAGAAATCGCCCTGAGAGCTAATGGGCATAGTGGCGATGAGCTTCTTAGGCTGCATACATGCTCTAGCACTGCGCAAACGTTTTCGTTGCGCGTTGAATGCCTAACATTAAATATCCGGTAGCTCTCAATGGCATGCCTGAGTCCCACGATGACGTCCAGCATTCGACCTTGATATCTTCAAACCCAGCATATATTGCTTCAGCGTCATCAGGGTTCATCCGTACGCGCTCCAATGCTGGGTAGATGTCCTAAAATGGAACATTGAAAGTAATGAAATTAGAACTTCATAAATGAATTTATAACAAATTTATACTTACTGGCCTCACCGGAAATGTGGCTTTCAATTCTTTCACAACCATGCAGAGGCAAAAGTTCCACCATTCAGTAGCAAAGTGATCTGCAAGTATTACAGAATTCACATATATTAAAATCACTTCTTCAATGACAATAAAAGGGAGCAATAAAGACTTAGAACTTATGAAATTGATTTTTTTTTTCTTTCAAATAATGAAGTACGCAGTTTATTGAACACGCCTAAATTCCACTGAAAATTATTACCTTTATTTCACATATTCCTGTGCTTTCAGATTTACAGGCTGTTTTGTTTTTGCTAAACACAAAACAACATTCATAGAATTATGATACCACACACAGATAAAAATTTTTGGGATGGGTATTTTATACAATCATTTCCAGAAAAGAACAGATTTTCAGCGCTGACAAATACACACACATAGGACAGGCACTGAATATCTTTTTTTTTTCGAAACACCACAATGAAACTTCTTTCAAAAAAGAAAAAGCATTCTATATGTAGTTCAGAAAATTGCTACACCTTGTCGTGAACTGGAAATGATTTAGTCATGTAAAAACAATTGCTAGGCTAGTTGGTTCATTTCACAAAATGAAATTTTAGAAAATAAATATAGATTCGCAGATATACATTTTGGGATGGATATTTTATAGAATAATTTCCAGAGAAGGAGAGATTCACAGCGCTAACAAATAGACACTCACAAATACACACACACAAGAAAGGCGCTGACTCCATCTTCTGTTTCGAAAGGACACCAAAATGAAACTTCTTAAAAAAAAGAAAAGATCTGTATGCAGTTCAAAAACTTCCTACAACCTTGTCGCAAACTGGAAATTATTTAGTCAAGTAACACCAGATGCTAAGCTAGTAAGTGCCTTTCACCAAAACGAAGCTTCTCCCAAAAAGATAGATATAAACACACAGATATAAATTTTGGGATGGATATTTTATGCAATCATTTCCAGAAAAGGGAAGGTTCACAGCGCTAAAAAATACGTACTCACAAATAGACACACACAGGACAGGCGCTGACTCCAAACTTCTTAAAAAAAAAAAAACAAAACAAAAATACATACGTTTCATTTTGCTGTCGTTTTGAAAAAAAAAAAGAAAGTTGGAGTCGGCGTCTATTCTATGTGTGTCTATGAGTGCGTACTTGCTAGCGCTGTGAATCTTTCCTTTTCTGTGAAATGCACCAACTAGCCCAGCAGTTGGTTTCACTTGACTAAATCATTTCCAGTTTGTGACAAGGCTGTAGGAATTTTTTGGACTGCGTACAGATTACAGAAACATATTTCTAAAGACCCGCGTAGCTCGAGCAGATGCACTAGGATCCAATAATTGTATGCAAAACAAAGCAGAAAAAGTCAGCTTATACGGTCTTGAAGTAAGTTTGTGACCAAGTTATATGTTCCCGACAAATAACAAAAATGTCAGCAAAAGTTTGAATTTACTACAAACCTACAGTTTGCTACAAAAAATTCTAGGACTGCGGGTGCCAAAAAATAACAAAAGTGTCCACAAGGTTTGGGTTTACTACAAACCTACAAATTACTACAAAAACACGATAGAACTGCGATGTAATCACGTGCGAAAAAACATGATTTAGTTAGACTTGTGCAAACCTTATTCCAAAAAATAATTAAAAAAAAGGACACATTGCTTCCTTCGAACTACTGTGTTAGGTTCGTTTTACTTTCCGCGGCGTTTATGCTCAACAAAAACAGCATGTTCACAGGACAAAGAAAGGCGAAAACAGAACATGTGCTACTGTCCTCTCAAAACATGTCATTTTCGTTGAGCTTAATGTTTGTAGCAAATGGCACTACAGCTTACTCTGTTCAATTTCGCTTCAACAGAGGTGGCATTATTTCAACGGCATTTACTTCTTGTCAGGATCAGGAAACACTCGGCCACAATCTGTTAACAATGGCGATAAATAATTACTTTTGCAATACTCCGGTCTTTGCATTCCAAGCAGTGAAGATGAAAACGGGCAACTTACCTCGAAGCGCACGTTTTCTGCACCATCCCTAAATCGCCATCCAGCAAAGCATTTATCAGATCTTCCTGCCGATGCTGCCCGCTGGCTTGAATAACTCTTTCGGTCTTTCCAAATCACTAGACATGGGCGACGAACACAGCGCTTCGGCGTCACTCTTCTCGCCAAAATCAGTATCGGTGGCAGACGGCGAACACCTCGAAGCAGAACGAATGAAAATAAGCCAGTCTGACAAGTCAATGCTGGCCCAATGCGCGGCAAACGAGCGGCGGCGCTGCTGTCAAAAACGATGGGATCCTGGAGTCGATGTCTGCAAGAGCAACATTTACGTGGTGCTTGATGTGTGGACTTTCCGATGGTGCTCATGAACTTTGATATGTCGACCAGGACACGCAGACATTTACGAAAGTGTGAGACTCGACAACCACCATTCCAGCAGCACAACGACGACGCTCCCGTCCACAGCGCGCAGTTTCGCACAGCGGAAAGCATGCGTAAAGTGAGAGAAGAATATGCCCGAGTATTAGCCATCGTCCCACTGTTCTTTTTATATCCGCGCGTGAAACCGTTTCATATTTCGGCGTCTACCGTCCGCCGAACTTCGGCCACCTGCAGCGCCGGCACGTTCGGATGCCTGGATCAAATGTCGACGGTACAGCCCCTGCCAGCCGTCCAGCCCACGCGCATTCCTCCCGGCACCTTTTTTTTTTCTTTTTCTTTTCTTTTTTTTTTGTGTGTGTGTGTGTGTGTGTGTGTGTTTACAGGATGTTGATGCTTGGACCATACGTAGAGAAAATGGAATAAATGTTGATTGCAGGCAACTACATGCGAGGTGGAAAGGTATTGATTTCTGGTCGTTGTGCATTTCTGTTGCACTGGTGGAAAGCACAACGTTAAGATGAACAAAACAACAGCAGTAGACGCAAAAATCTTGTGCTATGCAACGTGAATACAAATTATTTTCAATTTTCTTTAAAAATGCGTTGCTTCTAAAATGACGCCATCCGCACTTGAGCGTTTTCCGTGACTGACTGCAGCTCGTTCCCACAAAGCATCCCAGTTCACTCTACTGCAGGCTTTTCCTGAAAGAGCTAAGTGTCGCTCTGACTTTTTTCGACACCGCATTACGCTGTCAGGAGCTCGCATGGGGCAAGAAAACTCAAATTCTGTAATGTTTTTTCTTTAGCTTAAAGAGTGCACAAAAACTAGATTTAAAAAAAAATAAAACGAACGCCATTAAATGATTTAAAGTAATGTATCTCGTTAATTCCGGAATAAGTTTTAATGTATGACTGGCAAGAACAGCCAAAGCATGAATTTCTGAAAATATTGGTAAAGTTACGCTAGCAAGATACTATGGTAAAGTTGCCCAGGGATTCTAGCACTTAACTCGTCAAAACTACTAACAGAAACTCACTTGTTAGTAATGGGAGCCGTTACTACCTCAAAAAGTTGCGAGTTAGTTCAAGGTTAGTAAAAAGGTAGTAAAACCTATTCGAAGTTAGTAACTGCTGCATTTACTAGCTTCTTACTAACCTTTTTTCTAAGAGTGCAGGATCCCAGGATCTGTGTGAGAAATCAATCATATCGTATGCTCGTACAGATCCCAACCGCATGATATTACAAATGCCATTTACATTATTTCATGTGATAAGTCATGTAGATATGTGACTGTCACGCACAGATGACCCAAGGAAAGCTTCATGACATCACTGCAAAAGATACCACGATACCACTGTTACTGCCTTGAGAATGTATTCAATGGGTGTAGGCAATATGTATGCTGATCTATAACTCTTGCATCCAGTAGAATTTGTCACATTATTTATTTTGACTGAACATGTGGCGAAGAAAACAATTAATATGCTTGCTGTAGCTCTTGAGGCAGTCGATTTCCGATAATTGTGGGTCTTAATTGAGGCGTAATTACTGCTCCCTGAAAGTAGCAATTATTTGAATAATATAGGCCATGCGACGCATATCAACACAGCTCTACAGTTTATTCATTTCCTGAATAAATGAAAAACTTTATTTAGCCAAAGGGAGTTCTCCGAGCGTGGGTGGGGCCCTCAGTCCAGGGCCCCAGTGACCTTTGCCGTCTTGCGTGCTCTGCCGATCAGTTTGAGCTGGTCATCAGGCGTCGAGCAGGACAGCACAGCCTTCTACGGCTCCAGTGTTGGTGTGGTGTTTATTTTCGCTACCTCTGGTTTTTGACACTCCCATGCAACATGGTAGAGTGTAGGCGGTTCCAAGCATAGCGGCCATTTATTCTCATATGTGTAAGATAGATTTTACTGAGTAGATTCAGGTTGCGGTATGAATTAGTCTGTAGCTGTCTCCAGGCAACCGACTGCTCTCTATTAAGGTCTTCGTGGGGAGGGGGGTAGATCCTCCTTAAGACTTTTTGATGTTCAAGAATGGCTCCATAGCGTCTAGTGACTGCATCCAGTTCTCATTCGTTGTGCGCCTCCTGGTTGGCGTATGCTCGGGCCTTGGCGTCGGCATGTTGGTTACCTTTGACAGTGCCATGGCTTGGTGTCCACGTTATGAAGCATCTCGAAAAGGTCATTTTTCTTGCCTTGAATATGCGGATGGCCACAGAGGATATGCGTCCGCTGTTATACCGTCTGCATGCTTCTTGTGAGCCCGTAATTATTTGTGTAGTTGTCTTCTCACCCTGGTGGGTGATAGCGAGAGCGATAGCTGCTTCCTGAGCCTCGAGAATGTTGTTGCTATTTATCCAGGCACAGTTGATTTCCCTAAGTTGGTGATCATCAGTGCTGGCTACCGCTCTGTATTGGTCCTTGTTTGTGGTCGCGTCGACGTACATTGTTTTTTTTTTTCTCTGCGAAGCTTCTTTCCTGTGCCTCCGATCTTGCCTCTCTTCTAGCGTTGCGTATTTTCGTTTGCAAGTTTTTGGAAATCGGGTTGACCCTAATCATCTTTTTTATCTCCTTCAGAATGCTCCCCGTGCTACTTATTTCTGTGCAAGCATCTCTCATGCCCAGTATATTCAGCGTGTTCCTTCCCGTTTACGTCTTCCTGAGTCTTATTTTCTGCGCGATAAGGTTGGCCTCGATGTGCTCTTGCACTGTATGGTTTACGCCCAGTTCAGAGAACGTTTCCGTAGAGATGTTGACCGGTAGTCCAAGAACGCATTTGTACGCTTTCCTCAGAATTGCCTTCAGTTTTTCCTTTTCCTGTTCGAGGGCAATTTGTTAGAGTACACCATATACGATGCGACTTAAAACGAGGGCCTGTACCCGCCTACATGTGTCCTCGGACATTCTTCGTCTTCTGTTGGAGGTTCTTGCTGTAAAGAAGAAGATCAGATTCGGTGGGCATATCGCCGAGAAAGAGGAAGAGGAAGTGATTTTGCGGACCAGCTGACTGCAAGCTAGGCCACCACCGCTCAGGTCCTGCTCGCTACCAGTGCCCGTTACCAGTGCCTGGATCCCCGCTTAACACTGCAATCATTCGCGTGATCTGCGCTGTGGTATTTTCTAGTTGCCTGATTGTTTAATCTATACGGCAGTTGCTCTGTATCCGCATGCCTAGGATTTTGATTTGCGATGCTTCCTGGATTTTCTTCGACCCTATGTAGACGTCTATGGAGTTGTGCAGATCGTACCATCTTCTGTGGACTCTGAGCACCTCCTATTTCTCCGTAGAACATTCAAGTCCGCAATGCATTTCCTGAGAACCGAGGAAAACTGGCTTTGGTGGTGCTTCCATGAACATAAGTAGCACGTGCATTACCAGGTCATGTCAAATTCTTGGTGAAAAGTAGTTTGGAGCAGCAATTCCTTTCAACTAATATTTTCTTTAAGAACTAAAAGCAGCAAGCATCATGTACACTTGAAGCAAATTGCTCCTCTGCTCATCAAATATGCCAAAAGTAATTATTCTTTAATCCGAGGCGCGTACTGCTACAGCTGATAATAAGACCTAGTTGTGTACGGCATCATATGCAGGCTTGAATGTACTCAAGGCAACTCAGACTGACACTGCTCCCTACTTTGCAGATGGGCCCCTTCTTCGTTTTGCCTTCACTGAGTGTGGATGTTCCATCACAGCAAATGAGTAGCTGAACGGAAACCTGAATTTAGATATGCGTTTCCTCAATAACAATGCATTGAAATTCATGCACATGAAATTCACCACTGTCCACTACTGACTTTGCAGGAGATATTCTCCTCACCTACTTTTTCTGTTTCAATAAGTGGAAAATGGCTTTGAAGGTCAAGCTAGGCACTAAGAAATTCAAACCGCTCAAATTAATGGGTGTGCTCCGATAAGATGGCAATCGAGGTCCGATGACCATTCTTGTCTTTTCAATAAAATTTTTATATGTGCTGAGCAAATCTCTCAAGACGAAGAATGATCCTTAGTTATACAAGATCTGGTGTAGGTTTCTCGGAAAAATAAAATTCTATGTCACTATAGGCGGAAAACGTCATTTTTGCCATTTCAAAATATTGCACGTTTGGAGGCCTGCTGCTATCGGGAGAGCCTTTTCTCATCCATTATTTTTGCTAATTCTACGCAACTTGTACTTTTACAAGAAATATAAAAAACATTTGTTTGTTGCAGCTAATTTAGTAAAAATAGCGAAATTTGTTTCCGGAGCAGCGTGTTGCAAAAATATCAATTTTTAACCTTACATACATGCATGAGGCGTTTACATTGTTTGCACTAAAAAAATTTTTCTTTCTTACCCGTCTTATCTTCCTAATTTCTGGCAACGTTTGCAGCTCTAGACAACTAGGTGCGTTCTCCACAACGCATCAATATTGGCCAAAATTCGAAAACAAATAAAATAGGGGCAAATTAAATTCGAATTAAAGAAATAATCTTCGATTTTTCAAATCTCTCAGGAATCCTCAGTACCTATAAATATCACGGACGTTTTACACATTATAACGTTTAAAAATATAACAATAAATATAAAAGTGAGTGCTTCTTCTGAAAATTGCTGAATTCAGCCTTGCATTTAGGCACGATTCAATAAATTGTAGCAACTGAAACTATTTCTTTATATTATCC
>JAJIZL010034105.1:50319-70008 GCA_023969395.1 Amblyomma maculatum
CTTATGTATGTCAAAAATATCTTTGATGTTTTGTTTTTTAGTAATTGATGCTTTATTTCTTGAACAAAAGGATTGTTACTATTTGGATTATTGAGTGATTTTAGAGTACTGAGGCTATCTGTTATTATTTGGTAAGTTTTTCCGTCCCTTTTATTGTTGATATACTGTACTGCCTCTTTGATTGCAACTGTCTCTGCTACAAAGTTGTTACTATAACTGGGGAGTTTAAATTGTTTGTACTCTAACATTATCCCTGATTTATCAAATACTACGAATGCTGCACCATTCTTTACTTGCATTACGTTTCCTTCTGCATCTTTGTTTTGAGTTTGAGATCCATCTGTAAAAATGTTGATATCTGTTCCAGTAATTTCTTCTTGCGCGTGTTCCTACTCCCTTCCTCCCTCCTCTTCCTCCGTGGCGGCGACCTCGCGTGTTCTCCGTTTGCTGTGTGCGCTCTTACCGCCACCGTTTGCCACTGCGTGTACACCCCCTCCTTTTCCTGCGTAGCGACGACGCTTTCTCCGGCTGCCGAAGCGCCGGTATAGCTATCAGCGGTTCACGATGCGTGCATCCCAAGCCGAAACACAGAGCCGCGTTGTTTTGACTAGCTAGTGGCGTCAGCAAGATAAGTCAGTGGCTGCTATCTCTTCCCTGCTCAAAGTTTCTATAGGACCACGCGCTGCGTCCCGCAACCTCCCGATAACTTAACTGCTCGCTTAATTTCTTCTATCACAAAGCTTCTTTCATGACAGTCAAAAACTGTAAATGGAATGTTTCTTGAAAAAATATTTGTGAAAACGTAAGAAAATTAAGTTGTCTGCGGTTGTACATACATGTCTTGCTTTAATTCTTTGCATCCATCGATCGCAAAAGGTGAAACAGCTGATGCGCAGCTCTAAAAATTCGCATTAGGAAGTAATGTAATCGTCAGTAAGTTTTTTAATGAGTACCGGGCCACCCGGGAAGGTCCAGCGTATTTATGTACACCTATTGCGTTCTATTCAGAAAGCTTTATTCAATTGCAATTGGCGCATATAAACTATTACCGATTTTTGAGAAACCGAGTGCGTGCTGCGGCTGTCACGACTTGTAGCCAATAAAGGATTGGAAAGCATATCATCAGGCTTTATTGCAGTTTCACTATTTTGTTATCAGTAATTTGCAAAAGATTTGAGATTGTGCTTTGCCTGAGGGCTTAGACAACAGATTTGATCTTTATTTTGAAGTTATGCAGTAAAACCTACTTGAATCTGTTTACATAGGTGTGTGCACAGTCACGAGATACAAGAGTCACCAAGTCAAGTTGTTTTGGGTGCCATTACATAAGTGGGTCCCTCGTAAACGATACAAAATAAAAAAAGATGCGTGAAAAAGTATCGACACCACTCATCTAGAGCTGGTCGTTGCGTTGATGTTGTCTGGTCATGCCGTCGTCGATCGGATCGTTGCGGTGAGCAAATAATCGCGGTAACTAGTGTGATGACTAGCAGTGCAACCTGAAGTGTTGCAACGCTGTATACAGCCAGGAGCAAAGTCTTAATCCATGCCACACGGAGAAAATTTCTTTTAGCAATACTCGAGATCGTATTCAGAGCTGACAATGATGAGATCGCAAAACAGGACGAGAAATACGATTGTAAAACGTGCTGTTCATAGAGCAATATATCAAGGAACTAATTCGAACAGCTGGTGTTTGTTTCCGTCTGAAAGAAATAAGCTGTGTGGCAAGCTGTTTTCGCACAGGACAAAGGAAGTAGTTCTGTTTAAGGACGCCGTTTGTCGGCCACACCTCCTTATGAACGGATGTACTGAATTATCGGCAGCTGGAGCTTAGCGCGGAAATCAGCACATAGTCGTCTCTCTACACCACTTGCTCTATAAGCAATATTGATCGTTAGGCCAGCAAAGCTATCGCAAAAGCTCGGCGCTTCCGGAACACTGCGGCTGACAACACATGGCGTAAACTCCAGACAAAAATGCCTAAAACGCAGAGGGGTGAAGAATATCGCTCCACGTTATCTCCGAAAGCAAGCAGATTGAAGATACAAATCGGTGGAAATGAAGGTTCTGGGTAGTAAAAAACAAAAAAGCAAAACAATGGGACATCTAAACCGGTTTTTTTATACAGAAATCCATTTGGGACATACTTTGAAAGAAGAAATATCATACGGCATACGTGCTACGTCAATTATAAAAGAAGAGCCGATTATCTGCAAACCAATAAATAGCGGAAGTAGAATCATCAAACTCATTGCAAGTCTTCGCGAAACAATCCTAAAGGAGGTACTGCACATCATATAACGACTAACGAAACCGGAATAAATTTTCGAAATGCAACGATTCATAGTTAAAGTGATGTCACATGTAAACAAAAAGGAGAAATTATGGGGGACAATTATTAAGGTTATATTTTTATTTCTACATTTCAACGCGCTACCAATTGCACTTTGTCCACATAGGCAAAAAGGGAGATACTTAAACTCCGCTTTCAACTGTGCCACGTGACAGTGTTAACCGCTGAAGTAGGTGGCTGCACGGACAGATCCTCATTCGTGCACATGCACTACAGTTCACGCTTCATCACTCGTTCCTCGACTGGTGCCGATGTTTTATCGCTCATAAAACATCTTCATAATCAGCCGAACTATACTCACTGCAGGGCGAAGGCCTCTTTCATATTCCTCCAACTAACCCAGTCCTGTGCTAGTTTCATCCACGTAAGCCCTGCGAAATCCTTTACCTCATCCTCCCACCGTACCTCCTGCCACCCCCTTCTACGTTTCCCTTCTCTTGGAATCCAAGTTGTTACCCTCAGGGACCATCGGTTATCCCCTCTTCGCACCACATATGCCCTGCCCATTGTCACCCGTTAATAATTACGGGGATTATTAACGATGCGCCCTTAACGGTGCGCACACTCCCAGACGCCCTTAGAGTGAGTGGGGGTAGCTGTTCCGGTCGCAAAGGAGATGCCCTCGACCTGCGTGGCAAGCTCAGCCGGAATTGAACTACCTTGTAGTGACAGAAGGGGGTGTCCGTTTGGTGCCCAGCTGTCGCCGGTTCAAGCCAGAGCAAGGTTCGGAATCAGAAGTAACAAACAAAACACAGTTTATGCGCAGCAAGAGTCGATACAAGGGAATACACAAACACTAAAATTGCACAGAAGAGAGTTTCACAAAATACAAACGCTAAGCATGCAATTATAGATGTATTCAATACCATACAGGCTTTACAACACAGATGAAACACGAGAGAGTTACATGAACAAACACCAAATTGTTCACCGGGCACTGTTGCAGTCCGACGCCTCAAGAGTCACGATGTGGCCGCCATACAAGACGAGCGCCGCTCCCTTGCAGGACCGTGAGCTTGCCAACAGCGGGTGATCCCCGGGAGTCCAGCCGAAGCACTGGCGAACACGGCGCAACCACTGACTGACTACGCAAGCTGCGCGGTCTCTTTAAATAGGGCGCGCCGCGTCTGTTTGTTAACACGCGCCAAAGCTAGCATGCACACACACACTTAGCTTTGCTGTTAGAGCGCTCCGTCTTCCTCCCGTCAAGCCGCGCGTCGTCATTGTCCACGACCCGTAGAAAATTCTGGAGATCTCTGGAATATTCTTGTCTGATGAATCACCGTTATCCCTGGGCAATGGGAAAGAGGGTGACGGCGACGCGTATAAAGCTACGGGCTCTATCGCGCGGGGAAGGAGGCTTTTTCTCGAACTTTGTGGAACTGTCCATGCGGCGCCGCGAGGGCCTCGCGCCGCACCGGCTTGATAAAATTGTGCGCTGATTTCGTGACACTGCCCCTCCCTTAAAGAATATTGTCCCACAATATTCACAAGACCCACGAACATCGGGCGCACATGCATGCACTCAGAAATTATATGGGGCAAATGTCAACATCACACACATTGCACAAATTTCACAAACTGCAATAAAACATTACAAGATTCACGCATCAATGCCATGATGTTCACAACATAGCAACACCCTGTCATCGGATACACATAGGAATCAAGAATACAGAAACACACATTTATTCAAATATGAAGCGCACAAACCCAAGACATGCTTTCGCCTATATTTCCAAACTGGTGTTGCACTTCTTCCTTTGAACGTATCAGTTCCTCTCCATCTTTCAGACATGCCAGTTTTCTTTCTCACAAAGCACTGGCTTTTCTTTCGTTCGCGTGTCCTGCTCCCTTTCCTACTCTCTTCTGAGTTTCTCTTACGGGCGCGGTTCCCAATTCTCCTACTGCTCACACCTAGGTATAATTTTCGACTGGAGGTTTGACATTGATCTCTCATAACACCTTGGGGTTGTCGATCTTGGTCAGCGCAGGTCGTTTTGCGCTTACGTTTGCAATGCTTCAGGAACTTCTGCCTTGTTTTTCTTTGTTATCCTTCCAGCTCGATTTTGCCTACATCAGCAGTGTTGAGATTTCTATTCTTTCTTACTTTCGCCCGCACAGCTGGTCGAGGCGCGTTTGTTCCTGTTTTACTGGCATAATCCGAACATTGTTGTCTGGAAGGAGAGTCTTTTTGAGGACTTTGTTCTCCCACAATCCTTTTAATTTTCTTTCTTTCTTTACGACCTTCAGTCGTACTTTCTTAAAGCAGGACTCATTTTCAACTAGAGACTCATTCTCCTCACTTTTGGTTAGATCCTGTTCCTTAAAATTTTTGTTAAACTTTTTTCTTGCAATGCAGTCATCTCTTTCTGGCGGTTTCCGTTCCTTATCTGCACTGTCATTCCCAACGGAGGGAAATATTTCGTCCTCAATGAGTAGAGCCTCCTCGTCAGTCGAACCGTCCCTCGAAACCGGTTCTTGAATTTCGGCAAGAATGCTGTCCTCAGCATCAGCTCCATCTCAGTTTTCGTGCTCAATGCTATTTAACAGCTCTTCCTTTCCGTCAGTCATGCAACCAGACGTGGAGCTACAATCCTGCCCTTTCTCTTCAGGCGAAGAGTACATGAATGAGCATTCTGGCTCGACAGCTGCCTTTGCAGCTTCTGTGCAACCTGTCGTCTCGGAGGGCACAATCTCATTTTCCTGAGAAATGTTAGCTCCAGTAAAGTCTTCTGAAATTTCTGTTGCAGGAACATGTTGTTCCACAACCTTATTCTGGCTGCTGGAGCCAGTTTCCACAGCACCTGTGGCTGTCAGTGAATCTGTTGTTTCACTGTACCTCCTAATATGAGGACAGGTAACCTCCGGAGGCTCGGTAATACCTTAAAAACGCCGAACCTCAGCCAGCTTCTTCAGAAGAATATCTCTCTCTTTTATTAATTCTTTTTCTTTTTCTGCTGCTTCCTGAGCCATTATTTCTCTCTTTCAGCTCTCTTTCTGAGCCATTCGTTTTCTCTTTCTTCTTCTTGTCTCGTTGCTTCTGGTTGTTTCCTTTGCCATTCTCTCTCTCGTTCCTCTCTTTGCCTCTCTCTTTCTTTCTCAGCCTCTTCTAAAACCTCCCTTTCTTTTCGGTCCACCCATTCTCGCAGTTCAGCTCCTTTAAGACCTTTATCTAGGCCCAACGCAATAATTTCCTTGAGATTCATCTTCAATCTGAACTGCCTAATGCTATCACATAGCACTCTCAAAGGACCTTACACAGCCGCTTCAGCGCAGTACCTCTCGCTATAGCTCTGCTGCGACACTTTTTACGACCTCTTCGTAAACACTTCCAACGCGTTATCCGTCCTCTGAGCTTGATTGCACCAAACGTCCTGTCGTGGACACGAGAATAATTGTCACCCGTTTATAATTAGGGGAATTGTTAACGATGCGCCCTTAACGGTGCGCACACTCCAAGACACCCTAAGAGTGAGGGGGGTAACTGTTCCGATCGCAAAGGAGATGCCCTCGACCTGCGTGGCAAGCTCAGCCGGAATTCAACTACCTTGTAGTGACAGAAGGGAGTGGTCGTTTGGTGCCCAGCGGTCACCGGTTCAAGCCAGAGTAAGGTTCGGAGTCAGAAGTAACAAGCAAAACACAATTTATGCGCAGCAAGAGACGATACAAGGGAATACACCAACACTAAAATTGCACAGAAGAGAGGTTCACAAAATACAAACGCTAAGCATGCAATTACAGAGGTATTCAATAACATAGAGGCTTTAAGGCTTTACAACACAGATGAAACACGAGAGAGTTACATAGACACCAAATTGTCCACCGGGCACAGTTGCAGTCCGACGCCTCAAGAGTCACGATGTAGCCGCCATACAAGACGAGCGCCGCTCCCTTGCAGGATCGTTTGCTTGCCAGCAGCGGGTGATCCCCAGGAGTCCAGCCGAAGCACTGGCGAACACGCCGCAACCAGTGACTGACTGACTACGCATGCGGCGCGGTCTCTAAATAGGGCGCGCCGCGTCTGTCTGTTAGCACGCGCCAAAGCTAGCGCCCACACACACGTAACTTCGCTGGTTAGAGCGCTCTCTCTTCCTCCCGTCGAGCCGCGCGTCATTGGCAAAGACACGTAGAAAATTTTGGAGATCTCTGGCATATTCTTGTCTGATGAATCACCGTCATCCCCGGGCAATGGGAAAGAGGGTGATGGCGACGCGAACAAAGCTACGCGCTCTCTCGCGCGGGGAAGGAGGCTTTTCCTCGAACTTTGTGGAACTGTCCATGCGGCGCCGCGAGGGCCTCGCGCCGCGCCGGCAGGATAAAAATGTGCGCCGATTTCGTGACACCCATATCCATTTCTTACTCTTGATTTCCACTAGAATGTCATTACCTCGAGTTATTTCTCTGACACACTCTGCCCGCTTCCTGTCTCTTAACTTTACTCCGACCAATTTCCTTTCCACAGCTATCTGCGTTGTCCTAAGTTTAAATAGGACCCTTTTCGTTAGCCTCCACGTCACAGTATCATAAGCGAGTACAAGCGAGATGCGACGGGTGTATACTTTCCTCTTCTGCGATAATGGCAAGCCATTAGTCATAATCGTTGAGTACTTGTCAAATGCGCTCCATCCCTTGCGGAAATGCCATATCTGCACTTATAAAAAAATCCAGATCAGGCATATCTGGAATTTAGCAGATATGGTATATTAGAACAGAGCGTGGCCAGATAAGGCATATCTGCCCAATTCCTGATTTCGAGTACCAGATAAGGCATATCTGGTTGTGTATGCCTGATCTGCCCAATTCCTGCTAAGGCATATTTGTGTGGTAAAATATGCCTTATCTACCCAATTCCTGATTTAAAGATCTAGCCCGCATGGCATGTAGGTTTTGAACTATAGAACTATATATCTGCATATCAACATAACACTTTATTACAACGCACACAAGACAATTTCAGTATTCCAGCTAAACGTCCCGCACGCTCAATCAAGTTTGCCAAGGAAAACCTGAATTTCCCCTTTTATTTCAAACCTTACAGGAAAATAGATTTGAAACCACAGGTTTTCTTTTCTTCCTGCCTATATGGAATCGCTCGAAGACGGGCCTGAATTCTGTGGGCATACCGAGGGCCAAAGACATGCTCATCCGTCAGTATATACTGAGATTTTACTCGTTTACGCGCGATACTAAACACATTAATGAGGTATCTGAACAGGATAATGGACCTACCTCTCTACACAAGAAGCTAAGGAAACTAGACGATTGAAATCGAATAGAAAGGTTTGTCTATACCCGGAAAAGGTACCGCTAAACCGTAGGGCGATAAACCACACACTGCTGAGACTGCTGATAATACCTAAACCTTAGCAAAGTACATATAGGCTGTCAGGAAGTACTGCTGTTACTTTAAGCAGAGACTGCAGTGCAAAATGAGCGAATGCGCCTAGCTCGTGGTTGCGTTTGAACTTAGGAGAGGAAACAAAGCAAAAACATGTCCGATGGCATTTGTCATGACAGCGACAGCTCTGCCCTTAAACCAAATCAAGCAAGAAGCTACTTAGGTAGTGCAAGTAATAATAATAATAAACAAAGAAGGACCCTATCCACCCACTGAAATTTGTCAAAATTGCTGGAGCGAAAGACAAATTAGCAACGAAATGTACGGAAAAATATAACATACTGGCAATTACATTCCAATTTATGACTGGAAAATTAATTTTCTGTCAAAATAATACAGTGAACAATATCCTGAGGTTGGTAAGTGCTAGTTCCCGACAAGAAGTCTTAAGCTCACGGTTTTGGTGATCGGGCGTGAAGATGAGGTGACACGATGAAGGTGCGATCCGCCTGCAGTTTCTGCACAATGGTGAAGATTTGGCCAGGCCACCCAGGGCAGAAGTCCCGAAAAGCTCAATCCACAACCAGGTTCGCTGCCAAGGCTGGGGAGGCAGCTTCCACCCGCCGTGGGAGACAGTATTTTCCTCTGTGCCGGCGGTCAGACTGAAGCTCTTGTAGGTTTGCTGTCGCATTTTTGTTACATGCACACGGCTAATAGCGAACAGGCGCTGGCACACGGGCACCAGCATACACAACATGCAGCACGCCCGCCAGCCGCACCGAACTCCGATGTCTGCCACCGAACAGGAACAAAGCACCAAGTGCTTAGGCGCACGGAGTTGAAAGGGGGAGGGGAAAGAAGCAAACACACACAAAACGGAGAGCTCGCGGCCTACGCGGTAGAGCGTGGCAGATAGGAGGAGAGATGAAATGCGAGTCCATGCAGGAACCGCCGCTGTCTGAGAGGGAAGAGGGGAACGCGGGAGAGGAGGAGTCACTGTCTAGCCAGTGCGGCCCTCGACGCAGCAACCTCCAGCTGTCTCTGAGGGTGAGTCACCGGCTCGACAGCGCGGAGGGGGCCGTATTTTGAACTACCATCACTTTCTTGATATTTTGAATCACTCAACTTAACCGACCATGCTTTTGTGCACCGGATTGCCGCCGCATTTTAAATCACAATGCAAGTTAGTAGGCGGAAAGGGGAGCATGTAGCCATAACCCAGCGCCCTCCCGGATTAAGGAACACATGGTATAATAAATATAGTGCAGCGATATCTGCAGAAGATTTGAAATATTAGGAGTCGTAGCTATTTTCTAAATTGGATACAATTAACACTAAGCATGCAGGCCATGCTGAGTGTAGAAAAATTGAAGCTCGACCACATGATGCCAATATTGGATATTTGCAGAAGGTACACGAAGGCCATATGTTGCTAATATACAGTCATAATGCCGCCTACATAATTAAGGCCCCGATGAGGCTATCTAAAGTCCTGTTGACGCTAGGCATATAGCCCTGGTATGTCTATATAAGCTCATGACGACGCCATATGTGCCCTTTATCAGGCCACATAGGTTCGCGAGAATACCATATATACCCCTGATCAAGCCATATAAGGTCCCGTCACCCGTGCAGATATGGATTGTGTGTTGCATGATAAGACCAAGTCTGAGCCATATAAGGGCACAGTAAAAAGTCAAAGGTTCTTCTTGTCTCTTCTTCAAATCTTCCACACCTCTCCAAGGTGCTCGTCGACTCGGCAGGCGACGTGTAGTTCACACGCAAACACACTGAGACGAAGGCCGACGAACTTGTCGTAACAAAACGAAAATTAACTTTATATAACAAGAACACTAAGCACAGGGTACAGAAAACTTAGTTACAAGAGACAGAGAGGCGACACACTTTACAAAAGAGGCTGAGCTAAAAACTGACATCAAACTGAGCGTATCGCTCTTTTTACGACTTGTCAGTCGGGGCCTGCCTGCTACGCTATCTTCATCAACGACTAACCGTCAATAACTACCCGGCGCGCTCTTGAATAGCCAGCGCCGAACCTTCTAGGCGCGAAGGAGGAGCGGGAAACAGCTTAGCGCTGCCAAAGCTATGCCTCCCCCCCTTGGTCTTCTGGAAGGCCTCGAATTTTCTCGAACATGGTCAGCACGCGCGGCCCTCCCGCGCGAAGCGAGGAGGACGGCCGGGACCGTGCGGGGGAATGCACGCTTGACTCCGCGCATGGCGACGAGGGCGAAGAGGCGCAGCGCGGTGACCGGGATGACGTAATCGGTCGCGTCGCTTTCTCGTAGCTTGGACAACGTTCCATCGCCGCTCTCTGCGGCGCGCGCGCCGAAATATTAAAGAAAGGACCACCCCGGCCTTGCAGGCACCATTTTGCACATATGTGACCTTATCTGGCCTGATGTTTGTTTTGATTCGTCCAGCTAAGGTCTTATTTGCTGCCTTATATATTTGTATCTCAAGTTCAAGTTCAAGTTCAAGTTCAAGTTTATTTCCTTTTAGCAAGAAAAGGAGGGGCCAGAACTAAAAGCTGTAAAAACAGCTTGACGGGGTCCTGGCCCCCTTTCTGGCTGCATATGTTACATATCTGAAGAAGAATTGGGATTTCCGTAAGGGATCCCATTCATATTTTCCTAGTTATTTGTTTTTCATGGTTTGGATCTGCGGTTACTCCTGTTCTAAGTAGACATTCGCCTACCACTCCCAGTGCCTTACTTATTATTGTAAACGGCTGTTCTTTCCCGAGGCTGTTGAATATTACCTTAGTCATTTGGATATTGATTTTCAGGCCTACCGTTTTGTTGTTCCTGTCTATGTCATTAATCAATATTTGCGGGTCATCCCCTGAGTTACTCAGCAAGACAATGCCATCAGCGAATCGCAGATTACTGAGGTATTCTCCATCAACCGTTATCCATAACTGGACCCATTCCATATATCTGTATATTTGCTCTAAGCAAGCTTTACATATTACTAGGGAGATTGTGTCTGATAGCCTAACTGCTTTCTTTATTGGACATTTGTTACTTTCTTTATGCAGAACTATAGGTGCTGTGCAGCCATTAAAGTTATCTCCAGTACTTTCACACACGACTTGTCTACACCTTGATGTCGCAATGTCTACATCCCTGCAGAGGTTTCTACTGAGTCGTGCTTTTTCGTAATCAATGAATGCTATGTATAAGGGCTGGTTCCATTCCGAACATTTTTCCATCAGCTGTTTGATGGTATCGATATGATCAATAATGGAGTACTCTTCAAAAAAATCTGCTTGATCTTTTGCTTGATTTAAGTGCGAGATTGTCCTGATTCTGCTAGCGATTACCATAGTAAACACATTATACATAACAGATAGTAACCTGAGATGTCTGCAAATTTTCACGTCCTTAGTGTCCCATTTCTTAAGAATTAAGATAATGTTAGCGTTCTTCTATGCCTTCGGTTTCCGGTGTAATAACGCATTGCTTATACAGGATGGCCAGATTTCCTAGCACAATATCTCGCCCGTCCTTCATCAAATTTGTAGTTGCCTGATCTTCCCCAGTTGCTTTAGCTGTTTGATAGTTTCTTAATGTCGCTTAACATCGTCCTCTTCACTGGCCGAACGTCTGATTGCTTTTCACTACTGCTAATCTCATTATTGTCCTGAATACTGCGGCTTCTGTGTAGATCAGTATACAACTCCTCAGCTGCTTTGATTAATTTGTCCATATTCGTGATGATACCCGCTCTATCCTTAGCATATGCATCTCATTTTTACCTGCCCTGTCCTTAGCGCATGCATCTCATTTGTGCCTGCCCTGTCGGGGTGGCGCAGTGATTAAGGCGATCGAGCACTGCTCCCAAGGAAGCTGGATCGAATCCCAGCCTCGGGAGCCGCATTTAGATGGAAGCAAAAAGCTACGCTCCCGCGTGTTGTGCGATATGTCATTGCAAGTTAAAGAACCCCAGGTGGTCGAAATTTGTCCTCAACTACGGCATCTCTCAGCCTGAGTCGCTCTGGGATGTTAAACCAAACACACCAAAACACCACCACCATCATTTTCGACTATGCCTAATTTCTTCACTGCTTTAAGGCTTCCCCCGTTCTTAAAGGCATGCTCAATTTTGCCATGTTATATACTTCCTTATGCCCCGTCTGGTGGTACAGTGGAAAGACGCCCGACTACTGTGTATCCGTGCTCGATCCCCACCGCAGCGGCGGCGTTTCGATGGAGGTGAAACGAACAGGCGTCCGTGTGCTGTGGTGGTGATGGTGAAAAAAGTTTAATTATTTAAAAGGAGTGGAGGTATGGATGAGGCGGATCTTTGAAGATCCAGCCCTTACAGATACTAGGTGGGGCGCCTAGTACGGGACCCCATTGGCGTCGGCCGCTGCCAGGGTGCGCTCGACCAAGTCTTTCTGGGCCTGCAGGTCAGAGCAGCCGAGCAGGGTTGCCTCCCAGTCCTCCCTAGTGGGGTTGGGATGAGGAGGAATAACTGGCTTGGATGGGTACGCCCACACCATGTGGTAGATGTCCGAAGACTTCTCCGCACAGTGCGGACAACACCCGTGAAGGAAGGATTAAAATGTTCTAGTGCTGCCGGGCACAGCAGAGTGTTGGTATAAAGACAGAGTGGAAGCCAATCCTCCGTATTAGATAAACCTTTACTCGGGTGAGGGTAAAGACTGGCAAAATTGATGATAAAGAACAATGTCTTTAAAAGAATATGGGGGTTCGAATTCGGGATTCTAATCTAGGGGGTCGAGATGGGAAGCACGGAAAGAAAGCGCGCAGGCTGCGGCGTCGACTGCCTCATCCCCTCGAGACCCATGTGAGTAGGTGCCCATACTATTTTCCATTAGGCGGGGTTCACGGTATAGGTACAATTTTGAAGTAGTCGGTAGGCTAAGTATAGCGTCCAGCCTTGCTCGACGTTCCGACAGGCCCCTCACGCGTCAGATATAATTGTTTTTCGAATCAGTGTGGGTAGATGGCGCAATGGCGACTTCATCAGCGTGAATTATGTGATCGGCGCGAAATGTAAGTCCGTAAACAGTTTTGGACTGGTGGACCACTGCAGCTGTGTACCATCCCCCATGGTAGTGGCCGGAGGCATCCACGTAATAAATGCCGGGTTTCGACCCATAATGATGGCCCAGGGCTTCCGGCCATTGTGGTCGTCAAGTGTCATGTTTTTAGGAAGAGGGCGTACGTGGAGGGCGCATCTCCACTCGAAAGGAAGACGTACACGATCTTCCATAAGGGTGATATTTTGGATGTGTAGCCGGGCAAGTAGGCGGCGACCTGACAGTGTCTTAGAAAGACGTGTGTATTGGTTGTTTAAGTGAGCCTCTCGTATCTCCTGGAACGTATTCAGCATGCCCACGCCCAGTAGATGCTGGTTGGAGGGGTTCACAGGGAGATTGAGGACTCTCTTAAACATTTTGCGCAAGATGACTTCGAGTGCATCCTCATCTTTTTTCCGAAGGTGGAGGTAAGGTGCCGAATACAGGATTCGACTGGTCACGAAGCATGCGCCAGCTGCAAGGCGTCTTTGCACCGCAACCCCCCCCCCTCGTTCGTTGGAAACCCGGGGGGCCATGCGGCCCCCCTGGACGCCCCCCCCCCCCCCCCAATCGGAGTTTTGCCAAGGTAGTGTGCCACCGTCTATGTTGATGAATAAAGAGCCCCAGTACCCGGACTTCTGTGCTTTCAGGAATTGGTCCTGTCTCCAAAGAGAGCTCAATTTTCGCCATATACTTTGGTGAGGGGCCTATGTGTAAAATTCAAATTTTTGAGGAAGACATGAAGGCCGCAGCGGCGAGCATAACGGTCCACTACGGTTGCCGCTTGCTGCAGGTCGGCCTCAATATCTCCAAGGGAACCTTGCGTAGCCCGCAGGGTGATGTCATCGGCATACAGCGCATGTTGCACACCAGCGACAGCACCCAACTGGGCTGACAGGTGCATCACAGCCAGATTGAAGAGAGGAGACAGCACTGTATCCTGTGGCATTCCTCTGGTTCCAAGTTGGAACGGGCCACGTTCGGTGTCCAGGATTTTAATGTAGGATTAGCGATCTGTCACAAATTACCGAATATAGCCGAACGCGCTGCGTCCGCAGCCTATTTGTGAAAGATAAGTGAATATTACCTAATAAGGAATGTTGTCAAAGGTTCCTTTCAAGTCTAAGGCGAGTATTGCCCGGTCGTTGTGAGGGCACTCGACCGGGTAAAGAACGTCCCTGTTATGGTCTAGCAGAACACCCTGTGCGGATCTGTATGGGCGAAATGGGAACATGGAGTCTACGAAGATGTGATGATTTTCCATGAACTCGGAAAACCTGTCACGCACCATCGTCTCCATTAGTTTGCCCGCACCCGAGGTTAGAGAGATGGGGCGAAGGTTGACTGTATTGATGGCCTTGCCAGCTTTTGGAATGAAAGTGACCAGAGCAGTCTTCCAATCGATGGGGAGTGGCATGTCCCCGAGACAAACTGAATGAATGTAATCCAATAAGAACTGGTAGGTCGGGTCGGGTAAGTTAGCTACTAATTTTACTGTAATTTTGTCCCGATCCGGAGCTGTGCCCAGTTTCATTCTCGCCAGGGCTGCCCGCAGATCGTGGAGCTGGAACGGCTGATCCAGCTCAGCATTGTCCGAACCTGCAGAAGAGTGCACTGGTCCGAGGGAGTCCTGGGTAGTATTGGTCCCGCAACATGTGCGCTAGCTTAGTTGTGTTTCCCTGAAAGCTGTGTTTGGCATGTTGTAGATGTTTCTGAGTTTCTGTGTGTTTCTGCTTTGGTTCGATAAGAGCGCGGAAGAGCTGCCGGGTGTTCCTGCTGGACGTCTCCCGCGCCGCCGTGTTGCAACGACTCACCCAGTTGGCATCGGCGAGCAGGGCCGCAAACTCGGTCGCCTGCTGGGTGAGCTCGGAAATTCGAGCCTTAAGTTTACGGTTATGCTTTTGTCGGCGCCACCGGAGGAAAAGGCAATTCCATGCTTCCCAGAGGTAAAGAAGATGGTTATGCACGTGTAATGCCGCCTCGGAAAGCTGAATTTTGGTTTCGGTGGAGCGAAGGCTAGAAACCAATTGTTCGGACCATGACTGGTAGCCTTGCTCGAGTATAGATGCCACTGTGTTGCAATATTTCCTAACTTTGGGGCCGCCTGGGAGTCGAGCCTGTGTAGTGGGTTTTGCTAATGGTCTGGTCCGAATTGTAGTGTTTAGTATGCAGCGGTCGCTACCGAGGGTTTTCTCAGTGTTGACCCAGTCAGCATACTGAATGTTGCGGGTAAAGGTTAAATCCGGACACCTATCCCGAGTCAAGGAGTTACTTATACGTGTTGGGTGGACGGGGTCTGTGTGAAGAGTGAAGTCCAATGTAGACGCCAGCTCCACCAATTCGCGTTCCCGTTTCTCTTCACGGCGGTACCCCCAGACTCGACTGGGGGCGTAAAAGCTGCGGGTCGGGACTTCCTCTTGATTGTGCTGTGTGATGTCGTTGTTGTTGTGCCTGTAGGAAGAAAAAAAAAGAAAATGCACGGTCTTGCTACGGGCTCTGTAGCTGAGCCATAACCCTCATTTGGACGCCAGCACATGCCAGCCTCCCTGGCAACGAGGTGGTTAATTCCCTAGTCTGAGGTCTTACTTTCCGTGCTAGAGGAATGGAGCCCCCTCTACAGGCCGAGGAGCGCCCTCTCTCCTTCCGCGATACCCTCTCTCTCCCCATAGCGCAGGCGGTACACTGGCGATTCCCTTCCTATAAATAAATCAGCTTGCAGACTCGGACTGCTCCATACCCTACACAACTAAATGCCCGATGCCCAGACCAGTTTTCCTGATTATGCAGACTCTGTGGCAAACCAGGAGACTTCCTACCCATCCTTCTTACATGCCCCATCTTTCCTCATCCTCCATTACCGAACTTAGCAGAGCCCTACTGGGAGTCTCTCATGATGAGCACCTCAAGTCAAGACCAACAGAAGATCATTCCCAGTGCTATGAGGATTGCTCTTCAAGGACATTCTTTTGCCTTATAAGGGTGTCTTCCATGTAGTAACGGAGCACACAAGTGCCATGTAGGGGGCTTCGCCCCCAGCATTTGTTGCAAATGGCAATAAAATGTTTCTACCACCACCATCTGATTTATTTATAGCAAGGGAAAGGCGCAGTAACTGTCTCACTTGTTTTTCTGTGGACACCGCAACCGCGCCGTAAGGGAAGGGAGGAAGATGGGAGTGAAAGTGGAAAGAGAGAAAGAGGAGCCGTATTGGAGGGCTACGGAGTAATTTCGACCACCTGGGCATCTTTAACGTGCGCTGACATCGCACAGCACACGACGCCTCTCCTGCCACGTGCGAACAGAAGAGATAAAGTAGAGAAGAAACAAAAAGAAGGGGGAGACAAAGATGCGCGCCGCAACACCCGCCGTCCACCCCTAAGCGGTGGCTGGCGCAATGCCGACCTACAACAGATAAATATTCGGTAGCAGGCTACTAGTCCCCGCATGTGGCATTGACCCACCTATCCCAGCCCCACCAGCGCCAGGACCAGCCACCCTTCAACTACCCCTGTGGGATGTCAGCGCACGTTGAAGATACCCAGGTGGTCGAAATTGGTTGGTTGGTTGGTTCGTAGGAAAGGAAAGGCGCAGTATCTGTCACACTTAAAAAAAGCTTTCCGCTATGGCTCCTCTTTCTCTCTATCCACTTTCGCTCCCATATGCCTGAACCCTTCCCTTATGGAGCGGTTTTCGTGTCCACAGAAACAAGTGTGACAGATACTGCGCCGTTCCCTTCCTGTGAATCAATCATTATTATTATTATTATTATTATTATTATTATTATTATTATTATTATTATTATTATTATACTTCTTTATGTCGGCCACTTAATGTATATTGGTTGATAGCTCTGATCCCTTTCATGGATCATTGCCTTGTCTTGGCGGAGGGGCTTGCGAAACTCGATGAAATCGTGAGCTCTGCTGTGTAGGGCCACCCAAGATAGCCAGGTCACGGCAGAGAGAGCTGACAAAATGTGATTCACTGGAGAAGGTAATGGCAACCCACTTCAGTATTTCCTGCCAAGAAACCCTATGGCCAGTCACAATACCATTAATGATATGGCGCCGGAAGATGAGCCCCTCAGGTTGGAAGGTGTCCTACATGTTACTGGGGATGAGCAACGGGCGATTCTTAGTAGCTTCAGGACGAATGAATCGGCTGGGCTAAAGCCAAAGGGACGCTCAGTTGCGGATGTGTCGGGAAGCGACCGGAAAGTCCGATGTTGCAAGTAGATATATCACATAGCAACATGGAATGTAAGATCTATGACGCAAGGTAAACTGGATGTCGTCAAGCGAGAAATTGACAGATTGAACATTGATATCTTGGGTATCAGCGAGCTCAAGTCGACCGGAATGGGAGAATTCAACTCCGGCGACCATTATGTATTTTATTGTAGGCACGAATCCAAGAGAAGGAATGGGGTCGCTCTCAGAGTAAACAGAAGAATGGGCAAAGCAGTGCTAGGGTACAACCCCAAAAACGACCGATTGATTTCACTTCGGATCTAAGGTCACCCTTTCAACATAACAGTTATCCAAGTCTATGCATCAACCACTACTGCTGAAGAAGCTGATGTTGGGAGATTTTATGCGGACTTACAATGCCTTCTAGACCGCACCCCATCATCAGACGTCGTTTTTCTAATAGGAGACTAGAATGCTAAGGTCGGGAATGAAGAAATATTCGGAATTATAGGCAAGTTCGGTCTTGGCGAACCAAATGAAGCTGGGCAGAGGCTAGTAGAGTTTTCTCAAGAAAACAACCTGACCATAGCGAATACTCATTTTCAACAGCACAAGAGGCGCCTGTACACATGGACTTCACCGGACGGTCTGTACAGGAATCAGATCGATTATATTCTTTGCCGGCAGAGATGGAGAAGCGCTATACAAGCAGTAAAAACAAGGCCTGGGGCCGATTGTGGCACCGATCATCAGCTTCTTGTTGCCAAAATTAAGCTTCGATTGAGGAAAACGCAGAAAACTAGAAGGCCTTTCAGGTATGATCTGGATCAGATTCCATTAGAATATGCTGTGGAAGTGAGGAATCGATTTCAAGAATTAGATCTAGAAGACAAAGAGCCCGAAGAGATGTGGACTGATGTTCGTGATATAATACAAGAAGTTGCTACTAAGGTAGTTCCAAAGCAAAAGAAATGCAAAAAAGCAAACTGGTTATCTGAAGAGGCTTTGCAAATAGCTGAGGAAAGGAGGATGGCAAAAGGTATGGGGGAAAGAGAAAGATACAAGGTTCTCAATGCGGATTTTCAGAAAATAGCAAGGAGAGATAAGAATGCCTTCCTGAACATACAGTGCCAAGCAGTTGAGGACAACAGCCAATTAAGGAACACAAGAGCTCTGTATAAGACAATCAAAGATATCAAAGGAAGCTTCTGTGCTAAGCTGGGCGTGATAAAGGACAAACGAGGCAAGGACCTCACTGAAGCCTCAGAGATAAAGAAGAGGTGGCAGGAATACACAGAAGAACTGTACAAGAAGGACCCGGATGTGCAAACCCAACATAGGACGGTTGTGATTACTGATCTCGAGCCGGGCATCCTGAAGAGTGAAGTTGAATGGGCCTTAGCCAGCCTTGCTAAGAACAAAGCTAGCGGAATTGATGGTATTCCAGCTGAGTTGCTTCAAAACCTCAACCACGACGCTGTTAACACACTGCATACATTATGTCAAAAGATTTGGACAACCCTGCAGTGGCCACAGGATTGGAGGAGGTCAGTTTACATCCCCATTCCAAAGAAAGGCAGTGCCAAAGATTGTTCCAACTACCGCACGATCGCGCTTATTTCGCATGCTAGCAAGGTGATGTTAAAAATCCTGCAAGGTAGGCTGCAGCAGTATGTGGATCGGGAGCTTCCGGACGTGCAAGCTGGGTTTCGCAAGGGCAGAGGAACTAGAGACCAAATTGCCAACCTTCG
The DNA here is from genome assembly GCA_023969395.1 of Amblyomma maculatum. Classification (NCBI taxonomy): domain Eukaryota; kingdom Metazoa; phylum Arthropoda; class Arachnida; order Ixodida; family Ixodidae; genus Amblyomma; species Amblyomma maculatum. Next base: position 69,026 of record JAJIZL010034105.1, read on the forward strand.
CTGGATCATGGAAAAAGCAAGAGAGTTCCAGAAACCCATTTACTTCTGCTTTATTGATTATGCGAAAGCGTTTGACTGCGTAGATCACAGCAGATTGTGGCAAGCTCTCCAAGAGATGGGAGTTCCAATTCACCTCATCTGTCTCCTCAGGAACCTTTATGAAGGGCAAGAGGCCACAGTCAGAACTGGGCATGGTCTTACTGATTGGTTTCCGATTGAGAAAGGGGTGAGGCAAGGCTGCATACTGTCGCCCTGCCTATTTAACCTATATGCAGAGTGCATCATGAGGAAGGCCGGTCTGGACGAGTCTTCAGCTGGAGTGAAGATTGCTGGAAAACGTATCAACAACCTTAGATATGCGGATGATACCACTTTAATGGCAGAAAGTGAAGTGGAACTCAAGAGACTTCTGATGCGCGTACAAGAAGAGAGTGAGAAGTTTGGGCTTAAACTGAACATTAAAAAGACGAAGATCATGGCGTCTTGCCCTATCAAGTCCTGGAGCATCAATGGACAAGAAGTGGAAGCTGTGACAGATTTTCTGTTCTTGGGCGCCAAGATTACCTCGGAAGGAGACTGCAGCCATGAAATTAGGAGACGCCTGCTTCTGGGAAAGAGAGCAATGGTTAGCCTTGACCGCCTAGTAAAGAGCAGAGACATTAGTCTGCCAACCAAGATCCGTATAACCCGTGCTATGGTCTTTCCAGTTGTGATGTATGGATGCGAGAGTTGGACTGTGAAAAAGGCTGACCGCCGAAGAATTGACGCGTTTGAATTGTGGTGCTGGCGAAGACTCTTAAGAGTTCCTTGGACTGCCAGAAGATCAAATCAGTCGATATTGTCGACCATAAACCCTGACTGCTCATTGGAGGGTCAAATTCTAAAGTTAAAGCTCAGCTACTTTGGTCATCTGATGAGAAGAGAGGAGTCGCTGGAGAAAGATTTGATGTTGGGAAAGGTTGAGGGTCGCCGGAGAAGGGGTA